>JAJPUD010018763.1:0-27997 GCA_023553655.1 Myrmecobius fasciatus | reverse complement strand
CTGCCTTGGTATACTTGCCAAAACCATTCAAGAAACATGCATTAGATAACAATAAAAAAGACTGACTTCATCAAAAGTCTCTTTTTAAAAGTTTGGCTATCTATTTAAATAAATTTTTGTTTCATATAATATATTACCAACTATATACCAACTATACAACTAGAATAGAAATGTGTCTCCTATTCCAAAATTTAAACCTCACATTCCTGAAAGTATTCACTACTGTGATTGTATCTGATAATGGAAGTCATTTTCTACTTCAATAGTCCAGTGATTATTAAACCAAAGGAAAGATATACATTTAACTTGAACAGTATATTGTCAATATTGGTCATTACAACGGATCTGAATTTGTCTTTTTAGTATAGTTTTTAATCTATTCTATTGGAATCATTGTTGATTTTTTTTTCTCCTGGTAGGATGGAAGCTCCTTGAGATCAGGTTTCATTTTATTGTTTTACATATATTTTATAACCCTAGGCCTAGCAGAGCAGATGGTATGAAATAACTGCTTATGTATATTGACTAACTTATTGGCTCTGCTTCTTTCCTTCATAACCACTTCAGGATTTCCTATATTTCTTTGAATTCTTCATGAATAATTGGCATTATTTTTATTTTATTTTCTTTCTTTTTTTTATTAAAGCTTTTTATTTGTATAACATATGTTTGGGTAGTTCCCCAGCATTGATCTTTACAAAGCTTTCCATTACAAATTTTACCCCCAGTCCCCTCCACTCCCCTAGATGGCAGGAAGTCCACTACATGTTAATAATGTTGAAATACTTGACAAGTTGTGCAAGAAAAATCCTATCTACAAGAAAAAAAAAATCAGAGAAAGGAAACACAATGCAAGCAAATATCAAGAGAGAGCATGAAAATGTTATGCTGTGGTCCATATTTCATATTCCTCTGTCTGGGTATATATGGTTTTCTTCAGTGAACAATTGGAACTGGTTTGAGACAATTCTTTGTTGCAGAGAGCCATGTCCATCAGAATTGATCATCATGTAATATTGTTGTTGCTGTGTATAATGATCTCCTAGTTCTGCTCATTTCACTTAGCATCCGTTCATGCAAGTCTCTCCAGGCCTCTCTGAAATCGTCCTGCTGATCGTTTCTTACAGAACAATAATATTCCATAACATTCATATATCATAATTTATTCAGCCACTCTCCAATTGATGGGCATCCATTCAGTTTCCAGTTTCTAGCCACTACAAAAAGAGCTGCCACAAGCATTCTTGCACATGTGGGTCCCTTTCCCTCCTCTAAGATCTCTTTGGGATATAGGCCCAGTAGAAACACTGCTGGGTCTAAGGGTATACACAGTTTGATAACTTTTTGGGCATAGCTCCAAATTGCTCTCCAGAATGGTTGGATCCGTTCACAGTTCCACCAACAATGTATTAGTGTCCCAGCTTTCCCACATCCCCTCCAACATTCATCATTATCTTTTCCTGTCATTTTAGTAATTGGCATTATTTTTAGTATAATAAATACAACTACATACCATGATTATTTTACTTCTTCCTCATTATTGGGAGTATATTTTTCATGATTTTTTCTTTATAATTTTATTGTTAGAGATAATGCTTCAATTAATATTTTAACATATATGGGGCTTGTCTTACTCTCCTTATCTTCCATAGGGCATAATACCAGGAATAAGATCCCTAAGTCCAAAATGACTTTTCCTTGAATGATTCCAAACTATTTTTCCAGAATAGTTGCACCAAATAACCAGGAAGAATTAGTATGTTTGGCTTTCTATGGCTACTCTATCACAAAAGTTTTCCATTTTTACCAGTTTAATAAGAAGGAAATAATACCTGAGGATTGTTTTAATTTTTCTTCATATGCAAAATACTTTATATGCTTGTTTAAAAATAATATTTATTCCTTTGAATATTATTTGTTTGTATCTCTATATGTCTACTGCAGACTGAATAATCTCTTAGAATTCATTATTTATGCAAAATCCTTATATATTTTGATTTTAATCATATATTATTTATATATAGAAATATTTTCCATTATGAATCTTTTCTTTTAATTTTAGTTTCATTGATTTTAATCATATGAAATTTTCATTTTTCTATGATTATAAATTTTGTTTTAAAAGCTATTATGTATATCTTATTTAGTTTTACATAGTTGTTTAAGAGAGAAACTAAAATCTTTCTCTGCTCTAATTCATTATATTACTTTTTAATATTTAGATAATTTATATATTTTTTCATTGTAAATTTTGTAAAGGTGTTTGTCTAAATCTGTTTTTTTAACACATTCATGTTCAATTTTCCTAACAATTCTTATCAAATAAGAAGTCACTTCTCCAAACATTTGTGTTTTGGGATTTATTAAACAAAGCAACCTCTTTAATAATTATTCTTGTTCTTATTCCCTTATTTATTATGCATCAAGAAGTTTAGCTGAATTCCAACCCTATTTTTTCATATCTTTAATTGTCCTTCCCAGCCACACATCAATATACCCATATGTTCTCTCCACATTTTTTTAAATTCTTTTTTTTTTAAATTAAAGCTTTTTATTTGCAAAACATATGTATGGATAATTCTTCAACTATGACCCTTACAAAGCTTTCTGTTACAAATTTTCCCCCCTTGTCCCCACCCCTCCCCTAGATGGCAGGAAATCCACTACATGTTAATTATGTTAAAATACTTGACAAATCGAATAAATGTATACACATTTCCACCCTTGTCAGTGTTGTGCAAGAAAAATCGTATCTACAAGAAAAAAATCAGATAAAGGAAACACAATGCAAGCAAACATCAATAGGGAGCATGAAATCCCCACATTAAAAAAAATAATAATAATATCCTTCACCTGATCCTACCAAATTTTGTAATTAGCAGTCTATATATCTCTCCTTTTTATGGCTAAAATTCTTACAAACCAGATACCTCCACTTCCTCTCACTCTTTCAAAGACTCAGCAATTTGGCATTTGTTTCTAACATTTAACTGAAACTGTATCATACAAAGCTACTAATGATTTCATAAATCACAACTCTAATAGTCTTTATTCGATACTTATCTTATTGACCTCTCCATAGCATTTGACTTTATTGATCACATTATTTCTTCTCTTTTGTTGTTATTTTCAATTGCTACTTTGCTTGGTTTTCTGGATATGGTCTACTGGTTCTCTTCCTATCTGCCCAGGCATTATTTCTTAGTCTGTTTTACTAGTTCTTCATCTATGTTTCATCCTGTTTCTATCCTATATCTCATTTACTATTTTTCCCTCTACATTCAGTTGGTAATCTAATTATTTATCATTAGTTCAATTATCATCTTTATCCACTCATTACCAGGTTTATATAGGTAGCCTTAGTTTCCTATATGTCAGTTGTAAATCCCCAGTTGCCTTTATTGTATTTAAAATTGAATTTATTGTATGCATCTCTAACTCAGCATAGCCAAAACAATTTAGTATATGTCTACAAGGTTAGTCTCCACTTTTCTTCCTATGTCATTATCTTTCACAGTCTTTGTAACAATTATAACTGTTGAGTTGTATTTACCCATCATACTCAATTAACTGTTGAGTAGTGTATTTCTTTCTTGTTTTTATTGTTGTTATTTTTAACTTTCACAACATATTTTGAATACATCCCTTTCTCTCAGCTCACACAACTACCACTATTTTTCAAGCCTCGTCGTCTCTCTCACCTGTGTTTTTACAATTACTTTTTAATTGATCTCTCTGACTCAAACATCAATTCACTCTAAACCACCCTACATTCAAATGCCAGTGATTAATCTAATATGAAGGTCTAACCATTTCACCTCTCCCCTCTCCTCTGCCATAAAGGCACATTCTCCCTTTCCCTCTGTCTCTTTCTCTCTCTCTCTCCCTCTCCCCTTTAAGTTGTACTTCCCAACAAACTCTAGAACCCAGAAAGTTTTACTTTATTACCACTCAATAAACAGAACATTACTATACTTCACTTGTATTAGATATCCTCCATGATTAGGATTAGGATACTCCTCATCTTGTGGTACTTTCCTTGGCTTCATTCCTTCTTTCAAGACAACTCAAATCCCATTTTATAGAATAGGCCCTTCTCAGTGTTCCTTTTCCTAATCCCATTTTTGTGATAGTACCTTCAATTTACTCTATACAGTGAATATTTAAATTTAAATTTAAATTTTAAATGCATTCAGTGTATTATTTATTTGAATGTTAGTTCTCTCATTAGAATCATACCCTTGAAAACTGAGACCATGCTTTTAGCTTTCCTTTTAACCCTAAATTTTTACCACATGTCTATCATATAGTAAATAGTCAATGAATGCTGTTTGATAATCTGATAATAATCTTTTCTCTTTATATTTCTCTAATTCTTTTATTTATATTCTCAACTTCTCAGAGAATTCTTCTACTCAGTTCAATTTCATTTCTGGGAGCTGAGTTATAGTCATTACAGGATTTCCTTTCATTTTTTTTTTAATTCACTTACTCCTTTTAGTTTCAGGAGTTAAAGAATGAGGCCCCTTTAAATACTTCTTTCCAGTTTCTGATATTTGATTTGAAATGAACTTATATCCAAACTTGTTCACTCCATCTTGCTAAAACTCCTTGCTTATATAATGTAATAAAGTATGAGGAAGGGATGGGAGAAGAGAAGCCAACAGGATAGATTTGATAGAGTATGTTAATGCAAAAATGTGTATCAGGGCATTTTAGCACCTAATAATTCCTTCATTTCTTTCACATTTATCCTATGTTATTCTGCTAGTGAGGAAATGTAAAATGTCTTTTTAATTCTTTATGGATCTTTATTTCTTTCAAATTGTCATGTCAACATTTCATGTCAATTAGATGACAACATCAAATATATTCTTGGCCTTCAGAGCTGAAAGAGATTTTAGAAGATTATGTTGTATAATATCCTTAGTTTATAGATGAGGAACCTGAGGTTTGGAGGTGAAGTGTCTTTTCCTAAGTGTTACTGAGGTTGCAGGAATGGTCATTCAATACCAAACCACTACTTTTAGCATTTTGTCATATTACATGATCTATGAATTCTTTTCTGATGTGGTTGATTTTCTTTCTAATGACCATTCCATCCCCAACATTCCAATATTCAAACCATTGTAATCACTCCTCATCTTCTCTTTTCTTCTGTTAAAATGAATTTCCTATTGTGGACTCTTTGCTTTTGGCACTAGTTCTATTGTAATTTTGAGACTTAATGGAATTTCAGTGCCTATCTTCAGTTTACAAAGCATTTCCAGATTTATCAACTTTTTTATTTCCTGTTCTTCCTTTGTGTGATATAGTTATCTCTATTCTTTTTGCTTTATAAAAATAACTGTGAAAAAGATTAATCATTTCAAATAATAAAACTCTATTGAATTTGCCCCCACCAGATTTAACTGATTTGAAAGGTTTAGATATTGGCAGCAAAATGCAATATTTGGGTATTATTTCATACTGACCAGATGTTATAATCCAGACATACATACTTAAGTTGAATAGTGATAGAAATAATTATTTTATTAGTCTTCTTTAACCACTTGAAGAAGTTAACAGAGAGACAGACAAAACACAAAAGACTCGAGTTCAAGTACTTACTCTGGAACTTTAGGATGAGTAACTTGAATCACTTAACTTTTTCAAGATGCTAAGTTGCAGAGAGGATGCCAATATAATATAATAGACTGATTTCCTCATCTGGGAGTTTCCTATACGAATTAAATCAGAAGTATATACCTTATCCCTATTACTAACTAATCTTAATTGTGTGAGGCATTTTATAGTTAAGACATTTTGATATTATCTAAAAAAGTAAATTCCAGAACTACATAGCATTCCAAGATATATTCCTTATAGCTAGAGGTTTAGAAATTATATTTGATCAGTTCACTCCATCATAATTAAATGCCAGGGAAATCATTAATTTATGTTAACCAAAATTATAATAAATGTTTTCATTGTCAATCTATCAAATAAAGATGAGAGATATACTTGGTCAAAGAACCAATATTTCCATCTCCACTCAAGGTAAATCCCACTTTAAGACTCATTACATTTAGTATAAATTAGGGATCAGAAAGTGGCTTCATTACCATAGAATTAACAGAGGGATTTACAAGGAATTTTAAGGAATCCTTCCACACAACTACAATGATTAAGTACATTTCTTTCTCTCTGTCTCTGTCTGTCTGTCTCTCTGTATCTGTCTGTGTCACTCTGTCTCTTTCTGTTTCTGTCTCTACATCTGTGTCCATCTCTGTCTCTGTCTCTGTCTCTCTTTTTATTCTTTTATTCTGGCTAACCAACTGGTACCATTTAATATCAGAGCACCATATCACCTAGGTAATGCTGATCACACACTGATCAAATGTCTATTATCCAACTCTCATGTCTTATTAATTTCTTAATGACCCCTCAGTAATTAGCCTCATAGATCTCCTTTTAAAATGGTTTATGAGCTACTCTATATGTAACCCATATACATTGCCAAAGTACTTTCTACTCTTTGCCTTTCTGTTTCATTTGGAACCCTCCAGAACAAGGACAGGCATTATAAAGAGTTTATCTGGCACAATACCTGCAAAGGGATGATTTTTCTGCTTTAAATTTAGTTTGAATATACTGTGTTGCATACTTAATTAGATTAATCTTTATTTGTGTCTGTATTTTCTCATTATTCCTCATGCCCGACAGTTATGCTTGAACTGAGCTGAAATAAATTGTACTCCCCAAATTTGTTTGCATTTTTATTACTTTGAAGTTAGGAAGTTTATTAGTTTGACATAGTATTGGAGACAAGTTATGGACTGAACTTCTGAAATCAATACTTTGCATAATATTTAATTTGGGTGATCTAGCAAATAGCTGTTTCTAATGTAAGCCTTGTATCAAAGCTTCCTGAATCATAAAGTGTAGCAGCCAACCTTCCACAGGGATTATTACTCACTGTTCCAGATTCTTTATATTGGAAAAAAAAATCTTTGTTCTTGATAGCTTGTCTTTTTCTCTTAAAATCATACTTGTTGAAATAGTCAGCTTTTATTATTATAAAAAAGAAAGAAGAAATATAAAATCTATGGTAGCTCATTATGATCTCTTAGAGTCAGGAGGGCAATGTAGACAAGCTGGTTTAAATTGAGTAACTCTTGAGATGCAGTTTCTCTCTACTATAAAAACTCCCACAGGCCACAAGCCCCATGTCATTTCAAGGTCTATGGAACCAATTGCTTTTCTCAGCTGCCAAGTCTTCTTCTCTGGCCACTATTCTATTCTAGAAGATTTTTCTCTATCAAGATATTTTTAGCCACAGACAGGAACAAATCATATTCCAGATTCCTTCCTTTTGGAATCTACCCATCCAACCTCCATTTCTCAAACCTGAACACAAGTGCTACCCTGAAACAGCAAGAAATAAAGAGAATGTAGTAATCAATAGTTAAGGGAATAGGCAACACGTTTAGTGAGGTCCACATGTGTTTAGAAGTCTATAACTTGTGTGTGGCTTTAAGAGAGGCAAAATAGACAACTCTAACTTTTTTTCCCTCCTGACTTTTTCTAAGGGAGACTTTCATTCCTGCCAGGGGAAAAAAAAGAGGAAGTTGGGATGGGGGCTATTGCTCTATTTTCAGACAGAGGGGATACTGAGGTAGAATTATGCATATCTTCTCCTTTAAATGTTATCTATTTATGGGATGTGATCATGTTTCATCTTGGTTTTAATCATTTTGTCATTTTAGGGAATAAGGGAACCCCAAGCTCTATATTGAAGGCTTAATTTCTTTCCCACATAATATTACTTCCATGATAAACACATATAGAGAATAACAAAGAAACCCATTTATCCAAGCCATAGTAAAACAGAAGTCAGAAAAAGCATTATATAAAGGGTTTTATATTAGAGATAATACAAAGAGAAGGAGCTCTCCCATTATGAGAAAGGCACCTCAATTCCACTGAGAGTGGGGTCCTGAATCTCCCCAAAATCTCTTGAATCTCCCCTAAAATATTCCCAGTAGCAAGCTGGGAATAAATCCATGAGAGAGAAGGCCACCTTGCTTCATATATTCCTAGAAACTTTTCCTTCAGCCACATGAGGTGGATGGGCCTTTTCCATCTACTCTCTCAAAGTGGGACATATTTGACGAAAACTATCTGTCTTGGGGAGTTCCAAAGTATGACTTTTGCTTAGAGAATCCTCAAGATGGGAACTAGACTTTGGAAAGTCCCAAAGGAGATAAGTGAAGGCTGAAGCTATCTTGCCTCTTGCCAATTCATGTAAATCAGATCCATAAAGAGAGGTTCTTATCATTGGACAACAGGGCAGTAATTATACTGATAACTAGAATGAAACAGAATATACCTATCATCCTCCTTGCCTTTCTTTTCCATGCTGGTATACATTCTGTAAGGTAAAAGTGAAGAAGGAATAAAATCAGCAAAATCTATTATAAGTAGAAACCTGAAGGATTTTTTTAGAATGAAAGATATTAATATCAATTATAGGTTATTTTCAAATCTATATTTTAATTTATAATTATAAATTATGTCATAAATAGTATTCTCATTTTAAATATATTTGTAACTAACAATATAATTAACAAATTATCCTCATAGAGTCACATGAAAACATTAACATTCATATAGAATAAGAGGCAATAATAACAAGAAATATCATTTCAGGGATCCTGAGGTACCTAGTCATACAACCCTCCATTCCTCAAAGAACTCTAATCTCATCAGTGTACAATAATCACAATCCATGTACAATTAGTAGATAAGTCTTACAGAACTATAGGAGGTTCAGAGAAATTAATTGAAATGTCCTTGGCTACATACCTAAAAAATGTCAGAAGCAGAATTTGAACTAGTGGCTGCCTAATTACAAGTTCAATCACATACCTATTTCTCTATATTATCTGTATTTTAGATATTTAAAATGAGAAAGGCAAAAAGACCAACCTAGAGATAATTTCAGTCTTCTATACCAATATGTGTTGCAGAGAATGAAGAGATAGGGAAAATTTATGAATAATTTAATGAGATCATTTCTTCCTGGCTATAATTCAAATTCTTCTATCATGCCCTAGAAAATTCCTCATCCAGGAAGATCATTTCAGCAGTGGAATTCATATTTTAGAAGTACTTGCACCTTCACAGACCACCCTCCACATAAAATCTGTATTTAAAATGAATGCCCATTAGTTGTTTCTCCATTTTCTTCTTCCCCAGACACCACTTACCCCAAAAAACAAATATTTCCTACCTCTACCTGCTCTCCTCAACTTCTTTTTATATGTTGTTTTCTCTTTAAGCTCTTTGAAGACAGGCAATGTCTTTCATTTTGCTTGATCTTGTCTAGCCAACCCCTAGCACAATCCTTGATATACATTAAGCATTGGTATGCTTACTGACTGATTGAGATCCTCAATGCCAAGTTAAAGGAAGCACAACTATTTGGCAATTCCAATATCAAGATAATTATAGAATGAAAAGAATATGGTCAAATTATATGTGCGTGTGTGTATGTGTGTGTGAAGAATTAAAGCGGCTAAAGGTTATAGTCAAATGCCTTCCATCACATTATCATGAATACTTCATCTAGAAGAGAATAATTAGGAGCTGAACAGGCTAAAAGCCAAATTCCAAAAAAAATAACATTGTGAGAGCAAGGAGTAAGTCACATACAGATGGAGTTCTCCCCTGCTATCCATTTAATATTAAATGAGCCAGAAGAACACCTCTAGTAGGTGAGACAAGGAGTGAATAGAAGAGTTGAACTCCATGTCAGTTATAATAATCAGTAAGTTCCAGAACCATATTCCTTCTATAAATCTTCAAGTTTCTCTCTGCTTTGTTCCCTGTTTTTGAAATAGGATAGACATTAACAATAATCATTTGCTTTCATATTGCTTTCTAAAGTAGATCTTTTTTCATTGATTATCACTACCCATTTTTGGACTCTTACTTCCTGTTATTCTTTTCTGTATTTTTTCTTTTAATTATATTTTTCCAGAGTCATATTGGCAGTTTCTTGAGGAAGAGTCCTGGGGAGAGGGGGAAGAGGAGTATATACAGCTGAGACAAGCAGCTTGATAGATTATAAGGGAAGGGAGTATGTATCTTGCAACAACAACAATAATAGCTAACTCTCATATAGAATTTAAATGTCTGCAAAGTACTTTCCATATACTATCTTATCTCATTTAAGAAAGAGAGAATTGCTTCTAGCTCAGCTAGAGGCAGAATTTAGATTTTTGCTGGGAAGGCAAACTTCTAGCCCATGTGAATTCATCTGCAAATAAGAATATTTTTATTTATCAAGCCAAGTTGTTTCTATATATAAATCTATGTCCTTGAATCATAGATTTAAAGTGGGAAGGGGATGCAAGTTCAACCCCTTCATTTAACAGATGAGAAAACTATTGTCTAGGAACTTTTCCAGGATCATATAGGTTTTAAATATCAGAAGAAGGATTTGAATATAGGTTTTCTGTCCAATGTACTATATTTATTTCTGTGATCTAAGATGAGAAGATTTAATATGTCTGCCTCTATTTGCTTTCCAGAAAAAGAAGGCAAATCATTTAAAATCTGAATGCTGTAAAACTACTAGTTGCAAAAAGTTTGATGTTACATATTATGTTGTTTCAGTTATCTCAAACTTCTGTAACCCTACTCAGGAGTTTTCTTGAGAAAGATATTGAAGTTGTTTTCCATTTCCTTCTCCAGCTCATTTTAAAAGTGAAAAAAAAAAAAAAAAACAGGTAAATAGGCTTAAGTGACTTGGCCAGTCATACAGTTAGCTCTGAGGCCAGTGTTGAATTCAGGAAGATAAGTTTTGTGCTACTTAGGTGCCTTAGATTTTATATTATTTTGTTTATTCTTATTGATTTTTTTTCTAGATTCAGCACAATTTTCTTGCTCTTAATAGATCTTTTTGGCTCTTGGCTCACTCAAATAATGTATTACAACATAATCTATATCTTTGTCAATTGTAAATCTAATGAGTACACTATTTATACTTTTATCCAAGTTGTTGATAACAACTTGCAAGGGCAAAGGGAACATATATGGAGACATATGTGTGTATGTGTATACATATACCTATATATTCTAAATAGGTTCCTAGATTATAATGTATCCAATATGATCAATTTACAAATGAATAAATTGAGACTCAGAGAGGGGAACTGTTGGCTTGCTGAATGTAATGCAGAGCTGGATATTAAAATGAGTATCATCCTTTGGACTATATCATGCTGATACCTAAAGAGTCAATATAAAAATCCAGGACAATGATGTCAGGATGAATTGAAAAATATGAGAGATATTCTAGAGTTAAAATCTATACATAGGTCATGTCAATTGACTGGTTAAGGATAGATAGGTAAGGGACGGCAAGAATTCAAAAGTGATCCTGATTCATCCATTAGATTTATGTCTATAAAGGTTTGTTGTTTGTTTGTTTGTTTTTCCAAATATTAAAGCTGTTTAAGATAGGAAAAGAATAGCCTTGTGAAATAATTTGAATCCTTACTAGACAAAGTAAAGAAAAAATAAATCAGAGATAATATAGATGAGATTCTTTCATGGGTGGGTGGTGAATTGAATTAGATTATGTCTAATGTTTTATGATACATACAGAAAGGTCTTTAAATACCAGAACAACATAGGTTATAATTTCTGTCTCACTGCCCTGGCTAAAACATATCTAAATTGCAGTAGCTAATTCTTGTTTCCAAATTTAACATTCTTATAACATGACAAGCTTGATTTTGTCAGAGGAGATGGTCTAAGGAAGTAACTCAAATCTATGTTATATTTGAATATGTTGAATGGAATATAGGATGCTTAGTTTGGGGGAAGAGAAGATTTGGAGTTGGGGGAAAGGGATCATGATTTCCTACTAGTTCAGCATAGAATTTGGGGTAAGTAATTGAATGTTTTTATATTTGTATCATGTTTAACATATATTGGACTACCTGACATCTAGGGGAGGGCATTGGGGAAGGGAGGGAAAATTGGAACACAGGGTTTTGCAAGGGCTAATGTTGAAGAACTGCCCACTCATATGTTATGAAAAATAAAAAGCTTTAATAAAAAAGTTATTGAATGTTTTTGATCAATTGTATTCCTATAATATTAACTTATCCTTAAATATGATCCTTAAGATCACTTCAAGAACGGGTAGGAGAGCAAAAAACCCTCAATGTTGTATTTATGTATATTTGAATCTTTATAATTTCCAGGTATTTTCAGTTACCTACACACCTAATCCCTGATATATTTTAAGCATCTGTAGATCCTCTCCGCAGAAGTATTCCTTTAAAAAAAATAATTCATTGCCTGTTATGTCTGCTCTTACCCAGAAGTAAGAATACTGTATGTCACTGTCACCCACTCTGTCCCAATGAGTTCAAGGATCCTATTACTTTTATTTGCTAGAACATTCAAATTCCTTGTACTCAATATTAATCTCATTAACCTCTATCTCTTAAATTTATTATGCTTCAAAAAAAGGTTCTTCAGTCATCACAAAATGCAACCATACCTAAATATACTAAATCTTATAATTATACAAAGCCTAGAAAGAAGTAAGGATAGAATAAATCAAATTCTAGTATTTTTGATACAATCAGTTCAACCAACTGATAAACACCAAAACAAGCAGTGGTTAAAAATTCTAAAATAAGTTTTTAAAACCATAGTCTTCAAATGGTCTTTATCATAATTGGCCTCCAAATAATGACCAGTAATTTCTACAAAACTTAAAACAGAAAGCATTGAAATTCCTGATAAAGAAAAAACTCTTTGATTCCTAACTGATATATATTATAGCATTCCCACAATATTCCATTCTCTCAAAGTGCTGCTACATCTCAGATTTAGGTTTGTAAAAAACATGGAAGAACAGATTGACAATCACAAATAAATAGTAATTCTTCAACATTCTCTGGCTAATGGAAAACTCAGAAAGATTGCTAGTCTGACTTGGTTAAAGGGAGACAATAATAATGGCCACATTTATCATTTCTCAAAGTTTCTCTCTTTGCTTTTACTCTTATTGCCACAATCACTATTATGAAACTGTTAGCAAGTAATCCATCAAAATGCTACTGTCCTGCTTATTAATAATACTGAAGATACCACCAAGGTTTATCTTCATAGGATGATATGATAAATTGGCAATTATATTATCATATTACATTTACATATTTTTAGCTTTTTAATATAAGATTCCAGATTATAGCAGGGCAAAGGTAGAGAATATTTTAAAAATCAATTTATGAACGAATTTCCTAAAAGCCTGAATTCTTTGGGAGTATTCTGGGAACTAAACCATTTAAAGAATTAGCCTAGTGCAATTATGTTTTCTTCAAATATTGTACATATCCAGTCCTCCTTTCTTTTCTGAGCTCTAAACTTATATTTCCATTTGCCTGAATTACAAATCCCTCTGGATGTTCCTGTGAAAATGATTGGGATTAATGACTTTACTAACTGCCTTGAAGAGACCAGACTCACCTGGGACTCAGAATCAGGCAAATTGAGCATCCCTTAAAATGGACATATTAAAGATCCTTTGCAGTGTTCACTTGTTGAATCTGGAATTCCCTCTGCTATGTCAGCAGTCACAGAACTATTTCAGACAAGCTCATGTTGACCCCCAATATACTAAAGACTTTCCACTCTGACCCACTTTCCTGTACCCAGAGAGTGCCTCATAATCTCTAAAAACAGTCCAGGCCAGCAGCTGATTAGGCTACAATGAAATTACCTCTGCCACCCATTGTGGGTTTTGTCTTTATAAGCCCTGCTGCCTAAACCCCACCAAGGCTCAGTTCTAACTGTATATCTCATGCATACATGGTCACTTTGTAATTCTCAGGGAGAAACTGAGGCGGTATCACACAGTGGAAATTAGGTAATGCTTTACTGATGTTAATTGAGAGTTCAGAATCCATAGCTATGGATCAGGACTGGTGGGACTCATGTCTCAAAGCACGCAGTCCAGGCCAGAGACTTTAGGCCAACAGCCATATCAGACAACTGAATAAAATAAAGTATTATTCAGCAGCTCCATCAAGGAACTTCAAACAATATATAAGGTTGTAAGAGCTCAGGGAGACAAAGAACTCATGGGAACAGCTGAGAAATATCACGGGTTCAAAAGAAACTATCAATTCAATTCTGACAGATAGGGAGTGAGGGGAAGAAGAGTACTAAAGCTATAAATTCAGATAGGGAGTGGAGGGTGCTGGAGAAACTGAGACAGTAAGTCTGGGTCATACAGATAAGGGGGAATTCTAGGCTGGCCACCTGGAGGTTTCATAACTCCTTTGGAATGTGAGTCCAATTATTTCTGAAGGTCAGAAAGTGGGGATTTCTATTCTGGGACAGAGCAATTAAGGGAGACTGAAACAGCAACTGAGGGAGACATACTGCAACTGAGGGAAACTGAGACAGTAACTGAGGGAAATTGAGATAGGGAAACTGTGGCACAACAACTTGAGAGGGAGAAAAGCATATAATAATCCTTTTTGTCTTTCTTAGACTGGACTCTGAAAAAAGGTTGATACTCTTAAACCAGAGTAAATATCCTGTTCTCTCCCTAATTTTTAAAGTAATTTTCCAATTACTCAAGTCCAAAATCAAGGAATAATTTTTAAACTCTTCCATCTCATTCATTCCTCTGACACAATTAGGTGACAACGCTTTTATTGTGTCTATCTTTGCAAAGTTATTGACATCCATTCCTTTTTCTTCATTTGCACCACAAAAATCCTAGTTTAGGGTTTCATGACCTCTCACTTGAAATATCAAAATAACTTCCTAATTGGCATCTGTACATCCAGATTCTGTCTTCAATCCTTATTCCACCACATAGCTGCCAAATTGTTTTTCCTAATGCTCTTGTCTCTCTTTGAAAATCCCTTGATCAAGAAACTTCAATGACTTCCTGACCCTTTTAGAATAAAATGCAAACTTCTCTGTCATTTCAGACCCTTCAAAATCAGTCCTTAATATAACTTTAGAGGCTGATTACAAATAATATTTCCTTGCTTACTCTGAACTAAAGCCATACTAATAAATTGCCAAATCAGATATTCTATGTCTGCTTTTATATTTTTGCATAGGCCACTCCCCACCACCCCACCAAGAATAGTATCCTTCCTTCTCTCTTCTTCTTGGAATATTTACTGCCCTTCAGGGCTAATCCCAAAGGCCACTTCCTTCTAGAAGTCTTTACCAATTTTCCAAGTTGCAAGACATTTGGGAGTTTAAGGGCTTCATTTCTTTCTTCTTTAAGAACCATGTTTTAAATCCAAATCTCACTAGTTCCCAGGGATTGGCCAACAACAGGTCCCAGCTCAAGCTTCATTTGGTCATTGTTTGGGCCCTGATTGCTCAGGAGTGACTGTAAATATTACTTGTTTCTATTTGGGGCAGAAACCCTGAGGGTCTTTCCCTCTTAAAATTTTTATTATCATTATTGTTATTATTTATGACTGGGTAAGAGAGGCCATTTTTTGCCTCATTTGTTCCAACTCAGATGGCTCTAGAGAAGACTCTAAAGCTGGTGACCTTGCATAGAACTCTTTTCCTTGAATACAATTCACTTGCAAATCATTATTACTTATGTCTTTTTCAAAAATGAAGGACAAACTGTTGCTAATACCTACTCCCACACTCAATAACTTTGCATTGTGTATATATCCAATTTTCACTAATCTGGAACAATTGTATTTCTTTCTATCCCACTTCCACTTCTTTTCCTACTGTAAATTCCTAGGAAGGGATTCTCTAAATTTTAACTTATCTCTGGAATTTAGCAGAATATGCGTCATAAAGGACTCTTAATGATTGCCTATTGGAGAATGATTCATGAGAAGATTATTTTCTCAAAAGACTGAATGAACATTTACAGAAAATGTGACTAGTCTACAAAACCAATGAAAATTAATAGCCGTGCAAATACATGTCATGCTACAGGACTTTTTAAAAATTCTTATTAAAATGTTTGCATGTTCTCAGAACCATTTTTTTCAGTTTCTGGTCTTACAGACTATCACCAATTTGCATTTCTATTACATGAAATACTGAAACTTCTAGCAAGTAATGGTTTGCCAAATAACAGGCTCCTCATTTTTCCTTTTGCTACTTATTTCATCATTTAATTTTTGAACTTAATTCAAGTCTACAAATAGTGATTAAGCAGTCACATGTGAAAGACATGGTGGGTTGGTTCAGCGTGAACAGATTACAAGAAGGGATTTATATTATTGGCAGGGAACATTTACAGAGAGAACACATGCTCAGAATCTCTACTGAGAAAGGGGAAATAGAGTCAGTATCAACAAATATTCTCTTACCCATTAGTGAAAAATCAATTCTCTGACTAAAACTCCTATAAAAAGATAGCCAGTTTCTTCCTGAAATGACTAAGTTTCAAAGCATAAGAGACATCATTATATAGAAATAGTTACCCAGTACAACCTGACTGAATCATTTATAAACTGTTATCTAAAGAAGTTCTCCTTCCTCATTTATAGTATCTGACCTTTTAGACTTTATACACATATAAAGATTCTATCTGAGAAGCTCAGATTTAATACATTAAATAAAATTGAGTTTTGTTATGAGATGTTCAGAATAGATGTATCTTAATCAAAAAAACCCAAAACACTTGATTCTCTTCTTCTCTCCAGAAAGAGTGCAGGAATTGATAAATGAGGATGGTGGTAATATTACTTATTGAAGGAGCATCAATGTGAACAAATAACCTAAGGAATACATTAATAAATGGGAGTTAATAGATGGTTTAGAGTATGGTTAAAGAAATAGATGATTAAGAGAGCTGTTAGATATAATAATACAATGAATTGGGAAGTGAACTAATAGAGAAATGCAAAAGAAACATTTCTCCAATATTTCTTTACTACTAAATCATACTCTATTTATTCAACCCTCCTAGTACTTAGCCAAATCTACCACAAACTAGAAGGACAGTCTGTAGCCTAACCATCACTCCCTATGAGCTTACTCATAGTACAAACTAGTGTATAGGAGCCTGGACTGGAATTAGGAAGAATTGGAATTCAAATCATCATGTAGATAATTATTAACTATATGACTAGAGTCAAGTCGCAACTTTGTACATCAGTGCTTTGTTTGTAAAATAAGGTTTTTAAAATTGTAAAATAAAAATTGTAAAAATGACAATACCTTCTCAAGTTTTAATGAGATCTGAACCCATATTCCTAAAACCTCAAAACTATGTTACTTGATTTTTTTGAGTAAGGTGAGTACAGAAGACCTCTGCTACCCCCTTAATTATGATCATAACTGAAGAATCACCCAGGAAATCATATAGACATTACAAGCTTCTATATGGCACCAAAACTTTTCAGTATAAGACATCACTGTATATGCTTTAATTGCACAAGCAGTTAGATGCTAGGGATATAAGACATGAGGGGAGGAAGAGAGACAGACAGACACAGGGACTGAGAGAGCCAGAAATAGGGAGACACAGTCAGAGAGATAAGTGACAGAGGGAATGAAAGAAAGGAGGGAAAGGGTAAGAAAAACAGAAACAGAGACAAGTAATTCACAATGTACTGAAAGAAAATCCAAGTTATTGCTTGTAGAGGAATGATACATGATGAACCTTCTGAGGCAAAGGTCAAAGAGGAAAAGTGTTCATCCCAGGTAAAATTAAAGGGCTCAGAATGAGCTTCCAAGATAAAGAACTTTCTGCTCCACAGTAGACAATGACTCAAGGAGAGCTGAGAGAGAAATGAAACATCATTTCTCCCCTGTAAGAAATGTTTGTCATATTTGTGGATGATTATGATTCTAAAGAATGATTTTATTGTATTTTTCTGAGCTAAAATCCTCAACTCCACCTTTAAATCCCTGTTGCCTATAGCCAGCAAGCAAGCTTTAATAAAAAGGGGAAACAATGAAAATCTTTCCCAAGCAAATTGGCCAGACTAGCTGAAGCACTCTGTTCCCTGAAGCCTTATTTTAATTAATTCAATTCAACATATTCATTAAATACTTGCAATGTGCAAAGCACTATTCAGAGCACTGGATCTGCTAGCTTTCTGCCCTGGCTCCTCAGGCTATACCTGTACTGACTCATCTTTTTGGATCCCGCAAATCACCTTGTCTGCAGCTGACCTTGACCTGAGATTCCTGGACCTGAGATTGAATGTATCTAGCATTATTAAACTCACCATCTCTCTAAGGCTTTATCTCTTCTTATTCTCTAGCCACCCTATCATAGTCCTTTGATTTCTGAGTGTCCCCATCTGATCTACTTTTCCTGAGGCAAGAATTTTAGCCTCTGTATTCATCAGAAAACAGCTAATGCATATCACCAAATTGCACTTCCCTCTGGCTATCAATTTCTCCCAGGGGCCTCTTAACACATTCTATCACCTGTAACACAGACTAAATCCTTATGTGCTGAAGACAAATTGCATAGGTTAAGACACTGAAGATATAGCAGTGAATCAGGATTGAATTTTTCCTTTTTCCCATATAAAAATACCTAATCTTATTTTTTTTTTTAATTTGCTTTATGAGGCATATGAGACTTTGGCAATGTGGATAGAGTGAGAATTATCCAAAATGTAGATTCAAATATCACCTCTGATTTTTACTATGAGGTAATGATGGACAAGTCAACTATTTTCTGTACCTACCAATTACTTCCCTAGTCCTTTTTGTAAAATTGACATTGACATTGGTAAATTGGGTTCTCAAACCTGTACTTTTCCTTTCTGACTGAATCATAGTTCCACCTACCATAGTGTAATTATAAACTTATGAAGATTAATATTTATTTATTTCTATTCTATAGATGGAGATAACTAAAAATCCAATCAGATGCCAAATCTGGTAATGTCTATCTCTTTAATATATCTCCATTTCCCCTTTTTTCCAATTAAAAAAGCAGCATTCTTATTTATCCTCATCAAATATTACGTGAAATGATGTAATAGCTTCCTATTTGGTCTCTCCATAGCATGTCTCCTCACACATCAATCCCTTCTCCATTCCCCTGCCAGAGTGATTTTTCTAAGGTCTGACTATGTCACCCAACTGCTCAATAAACTTCAGTGACTCAATTTCATTTATGATCAAATATAACCTCCTCTCTTAAGCCACAAAAAAGATCTTTACAACCTGGTCCAACCTTATCTTTCCAGGGTTATTGCACAATCCTTCTGTCTACACTCACTATAATTCTACTAAATCAAGCTTCTGGCTGTTTCATGCACATGCTATTTAATTTCCTTTACTATTCTTCTTCAGTCCTTTCAATCATCAGTCCAATTGGACATTATGAGGTTTTCTTACCAAAGATACTGGAGTGGTCTGCCATTTCCTTCTCCAGATCATTCTACAGTTGAAGAAATGGAGGCAAACAGGGTTAAGTGACATGCTCAGGGTGACATAACTACTAGTGCCTGAGATCAGATTTAACTAAGGAAGATGAGTCTTCCTGACTCTAGGCTTGGCATTCTATCCACTATGCCACTTAGCTGCCTATTGATTGAATGTGTATTCTCAAAAGTTGTACCAATGAGTCATCTAGGGCAGTGGGGTTAAACTCAAATGGAACTAATCCATACACAAAGATCCATGCAGTCCATATATTGACTTAGTTTTAAAATGTAACATCATCTATGTTTTATTATGTTTTTATTTATTTGGTTAAATATTTCCCAATTACCTTTGGTCCTGATGTTTGATTATTTTTATTTAAGGAATATTCCAAATAAATTTACTAAATGTATCATCAGAAGACTGACAAACACACATATATACAGATACAATTTAAATATATATGTATGCATATATATATGCATGTATATCTGCACAGATGTTTACATGTATTAATATACATACAAGTGCATGATTCTACACATATATGTGTGTACATATATACATATACATGTGCATATGTATATATATTATATATATATATTATATATATATATATATATATATATATATATATATGTAAACACATATACATATGATGCCAAAGAATCTCTGAATTCTTTGTGATATGAAGGAGTTACTAACATTTTCATCAGGAGTGCTCATGAAAAGAAGGCTGTTAAATCTTGAATTAATTTTGTATTAGAAGCAGAATTAAATGGTAGATGAAGAGTTATGCTCAAAATCACAAATAACTCACTTGATATCCTATTTCTGATATATGACTATGATGTTGGTTAAGTCATTTTACTTCATGCTCTCAGCAACTCTCTCTGACTGTAAGGTACAGGGAAGATATCAACCTGCATTGATAAGAGTTTCCTCAATAGAAGTTCCTTATACCACTAAAATCACCTCTAAGTTACTCTTTCTACATTCTTTATATACTTATGCATATACATGCTTTTTTTTTTTCTGCTAAGCTGCTGGAAGACAGTTGTTTGTTTTTTTTTTTTTTTCTTTTTCCTTTATCCCAAAGCCTAACACAGTACCAGGCACAGAGTAGACACTAAATATTTATTTATTGATTGAAGTTCTACAGGGGAAGCAATTAGCATTAATTAAACACCTATTATGTGCTAGACAGCTACGCAGCTTGGTAATTAGAGCACTGGGCCTAGTGTCAGGTAGACTCATCTTCATGAGTTCAAATCTGCCCTAGGCAAGTCACTTAGCTGCTTGCCTCAGTTTCTTCATCTGTAAAAATGAGCTGGAAAAGGAAAAGGCAAGCTATTACAATATATTAGCCAAGACAACTCCAAATGCGATCTTGAAGAGTCAAATGCCATGTACTTTACAAATGCTGTCTCATTTGATTTTTTGCAATAATCTTGTGAGGTAACTGCTATTCCCAATTCACAGTTCAAGAAACTGAGGTAGACAGAAGATAAATGACTTGCCCAAGATCACAGAGCAAGTAACTCTTTGAGATTGGATTTGACCTTCTGGTCTCCAGGTCAAACACTCCATCCACTGTGCCACCTAGCTCCCTATAAAAAAAAATGTCTTACTACAACATAAAATGTATGACTAATTTTTCATTAGAACTTAGGCATTCAAATAATTCAAATTCAAATAAATTCTTTCACTTGAATGAGGTCACTTTGCAAGAATAGGTGCCAAAGCAATAATTAAGAATTATGAATTGTAGGTAAATTCATTTATCTGGCCATGGTAATATAGAGAAGCATAGAGAACAAACAGTCCAACTGTTATGTTGAAAGGAGAAGCCTATCTCCAGAGACTTTGACCCTCACCCTACCCCACGGAAGTTGGAAGCCAGACAGGGAGCAAATAGGTTCCATGATGGCTGTACCTGTGGTGTTGAACCACAATATATGCTCTTTTGGCTGGAAACCTAATTGTAAAGTATGTATCACTATGGGTATAGATATGGATGAATTTGTGGGAAGCATTTTTTTTTTTGTTAAGTGTTAGTTTCTGGCTCTGCCACAAATCTTTTCTAGTGATTGTATCATTATTCAAAATATGCTTGAAAGTCACCTTTGAGCATTGACCATATTACTGATAGTAAGTCCTTGTCTTTGAGGATAGATTTAATTTACGGAAAGAGCCGAAAATCAGTGAAAGTCCAATAGATGAATAAGGTATACACAGTCATCTTAGATAACATGAGTGTGGTCAAAAAAGGAGGCCACAACTGGCAGTGAGGAAGCTATGAAACATTAGTCTGAAGGGGTTTGGAGAGTACATGTCAACTTAGGGAGAGACACTTCCAAGTCTGAGAAAAGCATGTATGTCTTTTATTTATTTGTTTATGGGTCACATAGCTAGAAAACATTAAGTGTCTGAGTCCAGATGCTCCCCACTCCAGGGCTGGTGCTCTATCTACTGCCCCATATATGTCTTTTATACTATGATGCTGAACTAATGATCAGGGAAGTGAGAGTGGGAGTGGAGGGGGGGGGTGAGAGACCAATCATGTAGTTTCTTCAGCTTGTCTACTTAGGAATCCTGCTTCCTAGCTGGTCTGTCCTAGAATCCTGTTTCTTTGAAGGTATAAGCCAATTAGAAATGCCTCTTATTCCCTGAGGCTCCACTTTATTCTCTCAGGAGTTGGGCCTGCTCTTTAAGACCAACACCAGCCCCAAGACTCTCAAAGAGACACGCTTTGAATGAAGCAGACAAGAAAAGAGAAAGATATATTTCTGCCTCAGCAGATCTTCCAACCCTCTACTTTATGCTATAATTTCTTTTGCTCCAGAAATCTCACAACCCTTGCCTAAAGATCCCTTATGCTCCTTCTCCTCACCTTCCTTTTGCTCCAAACATGTGGGACCACACACACATACACACACAAACCTCTTTCTCTTCCCCATTATTCTTACCACTCCATTAATTAGGCATTCAGAAACTGGTGACAAATGTTATATATATTTTGAGTGCATCATATGAAATTAATTTTATACGTAGAAATTATAGGATTTATAATTTGGAGGAACATTAAGAGCCAGCAAGGAAGCCAGCCTTGGTGGCACTGTACCCCCGCGGGCCAGACCCAGCCGTGCCTTCGTCTATCTACAATCTTGCTACCTCACGCTTTGCACTCCATTCCCAAGCCCAGCATTAGTACCATGCAATGGCTATTTGCTGCTGCCACCGCATGCTGTCCCTCCCCCATTGCACCCTACCAACAGCCTGGTTATCCACAGGATACTAGCCTGTTGTCTTCATTCAACCAACCAATCATGTTTTGCTAGCCTCATTCGGGGATTCTGATTGGTTCTTTGTCACAGGCAACCCTCATACCTCCACCCTAGAGTCCTCATGTAGAAAGCACCCACAGCATGGCCTGCCAAATCAGGGAGCGCCAGGTTGAGAGCCCAAGCTGGACAGTCCCTACTTCAGACATTACAACGTGAGTTTCTTTGCATCACACCGCAAAGGGGATGAGGTGAAAATGAGGTGAAATTGAGGGATGATGGTATCTGGCCCGTATTTACTTCTCTGCGCATGCTTTTTATTAGAACTGTAATATGTAAACTCTTTGAGGACAGGAAGTGCCTCATTTGGTTCATTTATACCTAGTGTGATATATTTTAGGGAATGGGGCAGAGCACTAACAAATGTGGGAGTCCTTCCTTTTTGAAGGAAGTGGTACGTAAGGTGATGCTTGAAATTCATTAAAAACAGAAGGGGGAAAGGAAGACATTGCAGTGAGAGAGGTAACCAGAGCATCAACTCAGCCACAGAGGCTACAGATGGAGTCCCCTGTGGGAGGAATAAAGAGAAAGATCAGTTTCACAGAGTGAAGAGCATAAGTAATAAGTAATATCCAATGAAGCTTGAACGATTGATTGAAGACAGGTTGGGAAAAGGAATAAGTCCATGATTATACTGTAGCTATGGACCAAGGAGATTTGGAAGGGTGATAATGCCTTCAACAGAAGTCAAGTGGGGGAAATTGGAAGAGGGGATGGTTGGGGGAAAATAAAGTTCTGGTTATGGTGGTCTGTCTGAAATCTCTCGGTCGTCCTGTTTTAATTTTCTAATAGGCAATTGGTAATAAAATGAGCCTGAAATTCAGGGGAGGGAGTAGATCTATACAGACATTTTAAAATTATTTATATAGAAATAATAGTTAAATAGATGTGACAACAGTGCTAAGTTTTCAGAGTTCAAAGAGAATGAGTGAAAAAATCAGGATTTATCAATGAAGGCATTTTTGATGACATGGGATAAAAAATAGTTCAAATTCTATGAGAAGCCAGAATTAAAAAAAAAAAAAAAATAGAGAAATAGGGGCAGCTAGGTGGCGCAGTGGATAGAGCACCAGGCTTGAAGTCAGGAGGACCCGAGTTCAAATCTGGTCTCAGACACTTAACACTTCCTAGCTGTGTGATCCTGGGCAAGTCACTTAATCCCAATAGCCTCAGCAGAAAAAAAAAGTTAGAGAAATAGTTTATATGAAAACAAATGCAAGGAGTGTGCAGTTTTTCAAGGAGTTTGACTAAAAATGCAGAAGATATATGACATGATAGCTTGTGGGGATGGTGGGGTCAAATTAAGGGTTTTTATTTATTTTGCTTTGTGGAAGTTTTGTTTCTTCTTGTCGCCAAGAGGAAGATCTGAACATGTTTGGTAAAGTAGGGAAAAAAGCTAGAGAAAAAGAGAAGTATGACATTAAGGAGAGCAGGAATCTTGAAAGGAACAAGCTGTGGGAACAGTGTGAAGGGCACAGACAGAAAGGTTGGTTTTGATAAGAAGGAAGGATATCTTTTCCTCTGACAAGATCAAGCCTTTCCTCTGACATAGACTCCCTCTGAATTACTTAGTGATCATTCAGTTCTCTAATATTAAATTTTACAAAAGTTATACATCTGTATTAGTAAAAAGGGGGTTTTCTCACCAGTAGCTCATTTCAACATTAAAATCATAGGTTCAATAAAAACAAAGATTCAAATAAAATTCATATCAGAAAGAGATTGATAATATGAAATGACCATTTTTTCTGACTTTTTTTTTTGGTAGAGAAAGGTCATTCAAACTTTTTTGGTGAGAGGCAATGGTACAAAGGAAAGATTTAGACTCGGAGACCTGGATTCAAATACAAATATAAGCTTGAACAAGTCAGCTTTAAATAAAACAAAACAAAACAAAAACTGAAAAGTCCTCCTTGAATTCAAACAACGTGTAATGCACTGTGTACAAAATAATAGCAATGTTCTGGGATGACCAGTTATAAATGACCTTGCTATTGTCAGCATTACAATGATCCACAACTACTCAAAAGGACTTATGATGAAAAATCCTGTCCAAAACCAGAGAATGAGTTGATTGATCTGAATACAAATTGAAGCATTAAGGCTTAAAACCCTCACAAACAAATGCAGAAAGACAGAAATAGTAAGTACTTTCTCTTTAGACAATGATGCAATAAAAGTTATATTCAATGAAGGGCCAAGAAAAGACAGACTTAAAAATCATTCTAAATAATCTGATTGTAAAGAATGAGTTGGTGGAAGATGGCGAACTGCAGACAGCGTCCTCTGTGAGCTCCTGAGAACTTCCCTCAGACCCAGACAAATTGAGCCTCCAAACTGGTTCTGGAGTGAGGGCTCCACCAAACACTTGGACTACAATGCACTTCTTTGAAATATCTACTTTGAAAGAACTTCTGAGGTCAGTTTTAGACAGGAAGGGGATCAAGCAGCTCCCAGCTCTCAGATGCCAGCACACAGCTGGGGTGCAAGTCTGAGGCTGGGAAGGACCAGAAGATTTTAGGCTGCCAGGAAGTCCCTGGGAGACACTTGGGCCACTTTGCCCTGGTTGCGGGCAGGTGCTTTGGCAGGTCTACCTTTGATAAAGGGTGGATTGAGAGCAGCTGAAAGTGTGGTCCTAGTGCGGATCTAGGGAGATCAGCCCCAGACTGGAAGTCAACTTGACAAACTGCCCCAGGGCAAATTGAAATTGCTACTGCTGCTGCAGAATTCCCTGCTGGTGACTGATACCTCAGCTAAACATCATGAGCAAGAAGAAGAGAGCTCTCACCATAGACAGCTTTTACATAGAGAAACTAGAGAAGTCCCCAGATCCTGAGATTCTGAAAACAATCCCAGATAAAGCCACAAAGGTGGACTTAAGCTGGTCTCCCTTTCAGAAGGCTTACCTGGAAGATTGCATAAATAATCTCAAAAAAGAGCTAGAAGAAGATTGGGGAAAAAAATTGAGAGCAGTGCAAGAAGGAAACATCGCCCTGCAACAGAGATGTGAAAAACTAGAAAATAAGTCTGGTGAACTGGAAAAAGTTGACAACTCACTAGAAAATAAAAATAGTGAATTGGTAAAAGACAACAATTCACTGAAAAACAAAATTAGTGAATTGGAAAAAGACAAAAATTCACTGAAAAAGAAAATTAGTGAATTGGAGAAAGACAACAATTCATTGAAAAACAAAATTGGTGAATTGGAAAAGTCACCAAATCACAAGAAAATAAAAATAGTGAATTGGTAAAAGACAAAAACTCACTGAAAAACAAAATTGGTGAATTGGAAAAAGTCACCAACTCACTAGAAAATAAAAATAGTGAATTGGAAAAAGATAACAATTCACTGAAAAAGAAAATTAGTGAATTGGAAAAAGATAACAATTCACTGAAAAATAAAATTGGCAAAATGGAAAAAGAAGGCAATGAACCAAGAAATTCAATTGGCCAGTTACAAAAGGAGCTAAAAAAGATAACTGAAGGAAATAATACCTTAAAAATTAAAATTGAACAAATTGAAATGAATGACTCAATAAGTCTTCAAGAATCAGTCAAACAAAAACAAAAAAAAATGAAAAAAATAGAAGAAAATATGAAATATCTACTAGGAAAAACAACTGACTTGGAAAACAGATCCAGGAGAGACAATCTAAGGATTATTGGACTCCCTGAAAGCCACCATGAAAAAAAGAACCTTGGGGGCGGAGCCAAGATGGCGAACTGCAGACAGCTTTCTCTGTGAACTCCCGGGACATTCCCTCAAACCCAGACAAAGTAAGCCTTGCAACTGGATTCTAAGTGAGAGCACCTCCAAGCATTCGGACTACAACGCACTTCTATCAAAGATCTACCGTGAAAGAACTCTGGAGAAGGTTAGGCTTAGGGGAAATCGGCCACTGGTCGCAATCAGACTCCAGCCAGGGCGGAAGTCAGGGCTGCGATAGAGGGGCGGATTTTGGGCACCCAGGAAGCCCCTGGGAGACGCCTGGGCCACTTTGCTCTGCTTGCAGGCAGGTGCTTTGACAGATCTGCCTTTGGAAAAGGGTGGATCGAGACTAGCTGAAAACGTGGTCCTAGTGCGAATCTAGCCCGACCAGCCTCAGACCGGAAGTCACCTCGGCAAACTGCCCCAGGGCAAATACAAATCGTTGCAGTTTTCTCTGGTTTTGACCAATATCCCAACTTTAAATCATGAGCCAGAAGCAGAAGAGAGCTCCCACCATAGAAAGCTTTTACGGAGAAAAAATAGAACAATCCCCAGATCCTGACATTATGAAAACAGTCCCAGATGAAGCCACAAAGGCAGACTTAAGTTGGTCTCCCTTCCAGAAGGCTTACCTGGAAGATTGCATTAAGAATCTCAAAAGAGAGCTAGAAGAAGAATGGGGAAATAAATTGAGATCAGGGCAACAGAAATATCAAAAACTGGAAAATAGGACTGGTGAATTGGAAAAAGAAAACAGTTCACTGAAAAACAAAATTGGTGAATTGGAAAAAATCACCAATTCACTGGAAAATAAAAATGGTGAACTGAAAATCAAAATTGGTGAATTGGAAAAAGACAACAATTCACTGAAAAACAAAATTGGTGAATTGGAAAAAGACAATTCACTGAAAAATAAAACTGGCAAAATGGAAAAAGAATGCATTGATTCAAGAAATTCAATTGGCCAGCTACAAAAGGAGCTAAAAAAGATAACTGAAGGAAATAATACTTTAAAAATTAAAATTGAACAAATAGAAGTAAATGACTCAAAAAGACTTCAAAAATCAGTTAAACAAAAACAAAAAAATGAAAAAATAGAAGAAAATATGAAATATCTCCTAGGAAAAACAACTGACTTGGAAAACAGATCCAGGAGAGACAATTTAAGGATTATCGGACTCCCTGAAAGCCACGATGAAAAAAAGAACCTGGATGCTATCTTCCAGGAAATCATGAAAGAGAATTGCCCTGATGTTTTAGAATCAGAAGGCAAAATTGGCATTGAAAGAATTCACCGATCACCTCAAGAAAGAGACCCCAAAATTAAAACCCCAAGGAATATCGTGGCCAAATTTCAGGACTATCGCACCAAGGAAAAGATATTGCAAGCAGCTAGAAAGAAACAGTTCAAATACTGAGGAACTGTCATTAGAATTACACAGGATCTGTCAGCTTCCACATTGAAGGATCAAAGGGCCTGGAACCATATATTCCGAAAGGCAAAAGAACTTGGTTTACAGCCAAGAATAAGTTA
>JAJPUD010018762.1:16731-27997 GCA_023553655.1 Myrmecobius fasciatus | reverse complement strand
AGGGACTTCCTGGCAGCCTGAAATCCTCTGCTCCGTCCCAGCCCCGGACTTGCACCCCGGCTGAGCCCTTGCGTCTGAGCGCTGGGAGCTGCTTGATCCCCTGCCTGTCTAAAACTGACCTCGGAAGTTCTTTCAAAGTAGATACTTGATAGAAGTGCGTTGCAGTCCAAGTGTTTGGTGATGCCCTCACTCCAGAACCAGTTCAGAGGCTCAGTTTGTCTGTGTTTGAGGGAAGGTCTCAAGAGCTTACAGAGAATGCTGTCTGTAGTTCGCCATCTTGGCTCCACCTCCCCATTTTTGTCATTTTTGTGTTTTATGCTACCCTTGTAGATTATATCCTCACATTCTTGGTTAAATATCATAAGTAATGATTAGACAAATTTACAATTGGTCAGTATTTTCTTTAAGCTTGCCAGACAATTGACTTTTGGAATTAGATTATATTTAATCATAATGGCCCAGCTTTACTTCCTTCTCCTTTTCAATAAATGAATTCATATCCCCTGATGATGTCACTCCTCTGTATTAAAATTTCATAAATTTTTCAATGCTTTCTGGATGAAATTATGAATTCAAGATTTCCCTTATTAAATCTCAAAATTATCTTCTCAATCTAATTATTCTACTCCTAAAATAATATATGAACCCTCTCAATTCATCATGTTCCCATATTTCATAAGTAAAATTTTTCCAGATACATAAAATTTTTACAAAATTCCTCCTGTTTTGCTCTTCTTAATCCACTTTGTTTAGTTTGATTCTAGTAGTTATAGAAACCTTACATAATTCATTTTTTTCCTCACTCTATCAAGCTACCCATGATCTTCTGATTACTGTCAAAGGTGATTCCCTCCTCCTCTTAAGTCATAGTAATTACTGTCTATCAATACATAACAATTTTTCAGGTACCGACTTGAACTTCAAAATATACATACATATACACATTCACATATAGTATGAAAAATAGGAATGGAAATTAGAGAGGTCATTTTAATTAGTAAACAAAACACTAAGTTATAGAAGAGAACACAGGGATTATATGATTTTTAGGTTATAAAACCCAGTCATTGGACTTGAAGTGTGAAAAATTTAAGGTCCAACCCTATTTCAGAAATTTACTATCTCTGAGAGCCTAAAATACTTTAACTTTTGTCTGTATCAGATTCCTCATCTGCAAAGTGAGCATAATAATATCTATCTCTCAGGGTTGGTGGAGGACAGTTAAGAAACTGTTGTTGAAATATATGCAGTAATCTAGAAAAAGGTGGAATAGCCGGTCAGAAAATTTCAAGTTCTCCTGATTTTCCACATAAACAAGAAATTTGTGGCTGAGAGGGAATATAAACCAGTGAAAAACAAAGAAGTCTTGAGGTTGAATAGGAGTCCTCCTGGAACAACCTGAGGATTAACATGTGTGAAGTGCAAATACCTCTATACTGGAGTTTAGAAACAGCAGGAGCCTTGGGACTAGCAAGGTTTGGCTGGAGCCTCAGCCCAAACCAAAGTAATTTTCACCTCCAGGAAAGCAAAGGAAGTCAGGAGTCTGAGAATAGGAAGACTGAGGAAACCTCAGCAAATTAGGACAACCAGGCTCAGCTGTGCTGTGGAGACATGGCCTTGGACAAGAAAGAACTAAGACACTAGTGAATGCAGCATCTGGGGGATAAGGACACTGCTGGCTTCCAGCATTTGCAGAAGGGGGGAGCTATTGGTCTGGGGTTTCAAGTCAGAGGGGAAAGCTGAAGTGAACCCAAAGGCACTATCCATGAAACTAAGAAATAATAAAAAAAAAATGAAAAAATAGAGTAGAATGTGAAATATAAGAAAAATAATAGGTCTGTAGAACAAATCAAGAAGAGAAAATATAAGTAGTTGGACTACATGAAAGCTATGAACAACAAAAAAAAAGAATCTTGACACAAAAATGCATGAAATAATGAATGAAAATTGTCCTGGAATGATAGAACAGGATGGAGAAAATAGAAATAGAAAAAATCCGTCAATCACCACTTTTAAGAGATCCTTTGTGGAAAACACAGAGGAATATTGTTGCCAAATTTTAAAACCCCCCTGAGAAAATTTTGCAAGAAAAAAATTCAAATATTATTACCAAAATTGGAAACCCTGAGAGCAAAGAAAAAATTTGCAAAAAACAAAAACAAACAAACAAATTCAAATATGCTGAAGCTACAATTAGAATTGTACAGGACTTAGCAGCCACAGTAAAAGTGTGCAGGTTATGGAATAATATAGACTGGCAATCAAAAGAATTAGGCCTGTGGCTAAAAATATCATATTCAGAATAACTATAATATTGAATGAATAAAAGGACATTCAGCAAACATGCAGATTTTTAGAACTTTGTATCAACTTTGTTAATAGAAAATTTAACATATAAGAGCCAATATGTCAAAGATTAATTTCAAGGAATTCAACATATACAAATCATTTATGTATTGTGCATGGAACAGTATACCATACATTTAAGATTGGCAGCAGTAATTGGGAAGCTCAAAAGAAAGATTGGGAGAGCTGAATATATTCTGATTCTAAAAAGCAATAGTATCTATGAAAAGATGAAAATAGTAATTATGTTGTACAAATGGGATGCAGAGGAACAACTAATACAGAGGCATTAGGAGGTGAGGGGGACTCATTTTCCTGAAAACTACTTACAACAGGAATGGGTTAAATAGGGAACATCTCTCTCTCACAGATACATACACACACACACACACACACACACACACACACACACCCACCACATACACATATACTATGAAGGTTATAGTACCTTTCAAAATCCATAAAAAGGAATAAAAGTTGAGGGAATAGCATAACTTGGAGTAAAGGAGGATATATAGATATATGGTAGTAGGATAATGTATATAGATTAATGGACAAGGGATAATGGTTAAGATGGGATGTAGAAGGGTATATAGAGTAATGGTAGTGGGATAAAGTATATAAATTAATGGGAAAGGGATTAAGGGGGAGAAAGGGTAGCATAGACCAAATTGGGGTAGAGGAGGATGTTTAAATGAATAGGAGTATGATAAAGTGTATCAATTAATGAGGATCAGATAAAGAGGAAAGGAAAAGTAAGGGAGAGGTTAGATAATTGCAAGGCAAATTAAGAAGCAGAATTAAAGTGGAAGAGATAGGGAGTATTGGAAATAATAGATATACAGAAATGCTATAAGGATCAGAAGTAGAATTTATTAGAAGAAAAGAGTAGGGATTAGTAATCATTGCTTAGATAAAGTCAAACTTGAAGTGTCAATCAAAAGAGAAATCTACATTATATGTCAACCATCTTAATATTGTTTTAGAAATATGTTTACACATGTATACATCATATATATGTGTGTTTCTGTATGTGTCTGAGTATATGTAGGTATGTATATATGTATATATGTGTGTATGTAGATATATGTATACTTGTGTGGGTGTTTATATATCTGTACTTAACATTAACCTGCTTGTAGATGGTGGGAGGATGAAAGCAGGAAGAAAGAATAAAGTAAAAGGTATAGAGCAGAGAACAAAGGAATAACCTACAAGAAAACAAAAAAAGATGTAATTTAATGACTATAATTTCTTTTATAATTATATATGCTTTCTTGAAATGGAAATGTATTATTATATATTTTGAATCCTCCCTGACGTTCTGCTGGACAAACCACAATGTTTTGTTTTATTTTGTTTTCTTTCTTTTTTCAATTAGGTTTTTTGTTTTAATTTTGTATTTAGTTCAACAAATAAATTTTTTAAATTGTTAATAAGAAAAGAAAATTTGATACAATTTATTAACTGCTTGAATAAAATATCCAGAAAGAAGGCAAATGTCAGACAGATGATTTTGAGATTTTGAACCTATTTGAGTATAGGGATAGGATAAATTCGTAGAAATCTGGAATCAGTTTCCATGGCAAACTTAAGGAAGAGACAAGGTTCAGCCCTGGGGACTAGCATTCTTGGGCATTTCAAATTAATCATAGAACGTATTATGATTATTATGATTCATAGGTAATAATTATGATGCATAGGTAAAAATGGAAATAAATTTGAGATTCATATCCACATTAAGAAATTGTTGACTTCTTCCTAAGCTTGTTACCTATATAAAGAGCCATATCTACATTTATTTACAAGGGATTGTAGAGCTCATTTCATTGTGGCAGTCCCAGCATAGAGCACATAAATTGGGATGGAAGTGGGAAAGAGGAAAGAATCAAACAAATTTATTGAGTTCTAAGACATCTTCTAATGAGCTATGACAAGTTGAAAATGAAGAATGAAGGATACAATAAATGGTAATTCTTTAGGCTAGTTGTTGTCAAACCTCAGAGAAGATAAGAAAAATGAGTATGCACTGCAAAATGACAAAAAAAAAAAAAAGAATCCAAATGCAGGCAGGGATTTATCTAAGAACCTTGACATTAACCTTTTTTCAACTGCTTTCAGGAATTTTATGTAGGTGCTAGAGAAGTTGCAGAAGTAGCTTGAAAAAATAGCTAACAATTCTAATTTGGATTGCTTCATGACTTATTGAAAACAACAAGTCAACAATTCAATATAAGAAATGTGGTAAAGTGGAAAGAGCATGGATTCTGGAATCAGAAACTTTGTTCAGAAAGCACCTCTTAAATGTCACTTACATGACAAGTTTTCCTCAAATTTTAGGGTTTTTTTTTATAAATTCTTTATAAAATTTTATAAATGAAGCAACTGGACTAGATAAGTTTCTGATATCCCTTCAATTTTTTGCCACTACAAAAAGGGCTACTAACAAACATTTTTACACATATGGGTCCTTTTCCCTTTTATACAATATCTTAATTTAATTTCTTCATCTGAAAATTGTCTGTTCATATCCTTTGACCATTTATCAATTAGAGAATGACTTGTATTCTTATAAATTTGAGACACTTCTCTATGTATTTTAGAAGCAGTGCCGTTATCAGAACCTTTGGATATAATTTTTTCCCTATTTTAATGCTTCCCTTCTAATCTTATTTCCATTGATTTTTTTTGTACAAAAACTTTTTACCTTAATATAATCAAAATCATTCATTTTGTATTCCATAACATACTCTAGTTCTTTGGCCTCAAATTCCTTACTTCTCCACACGTCTGAGAGATAGACTACCATTTATTCTTCAAATTTATTTATAGTATCACTCTTCATATCTAAATCATGAATCCATTTTGATCTTATCTTGGTATAGGGTGTTAGGTGTATGTCAATGCCTAGTTTCTGCCATACTAATTTCCAATTTTCCTAGTTATTTTTATCAAATAGTGAGTTCTTATCCCAGAACCTGGGGTCTTTTGCTCTACCTATCTTAATTAAGTACTTAACTAAGTATCTAATTACTTCCTTCTCATATTCTCAAAAGTTCACCCTGTGTATGTCATTTGTATATAATTGTCTGCATAGTGTCTGCCTCATTAGATTATGAGCTTCTGATAAAAGGAAAGTTTCCCCACTTTTTATGTATCCTCTAAACAGCATAATGTGTGCCATATAGTAGGTATTTATTCAGTGGTCTTTGACATTCTTTTGAGGGAGATGTTCAAATATGTAAATACATTTTGAGGAAGGGGTCAAGAAAGGTAGCTGTATTAAACAGAAATTAAGACTTAGTTCCTAATACAAAATCCATCAATGACTATTTCTATGACCTACAAAAATTAGTTCATCAACCTAAATATGTTTTCCTCACCCATAAAGCCAGATGAGTTCTAAAGATCTAACATTAGAGAATTTATTTAAGTATTTATTTATATTGACATTAAATTAGAGTTAATACTCTTCTGTGAGTGATTACTATATACTTTTGTGTGTATGTACTTTTGAATGGATATGTATGTACTTTTGAAAGGTATTATGTGTTGTCCTCCCAGGTGATATTCCATATAGTGTCTTAATATGCATTTATTTCAGTTTCAAAGGTAGCAAAATTTGAGGATTTTCCTGGGATATCAGAAAAATCACTCAAATTGTTTAAAGCACTAATGCTTATGTTTATACATATAGTTACAGGCTTAGCAAGAAACTTCAAATGGAAAGGAGTGATATACCATGGGGAAGAACATATTCTGAGCCTCAAAGCTCACTTGGTATAGTATTCTTTCTTCATTGGTGGGGATCACATATTTGTGTGAGGGTCAGAGCAGAGTTGGTGAGAGAAGAGAACAATTTTTTTCAGTTTCTTTGAGCTTCTTCAGTCTCTTAAGGTTATGCAGTTACTTGGGGTGTTTTTATCTTCTAGCTTCAAGACAGAAGATGGATGATGCCAAATTTGCTTCATGTTGATGAAGTAGAATATTAAGAGCCCAAGAACAAACTGACTTGAAAGGAGCTGAAAGTCTCCATCATTTCCTTTTCCACAGTTTGCTACAGTAAAGACTTGGAGAAGTCACCTATCTGAGAGCCAGTGTGACTTCAGAAGGAGTTGAGTAATGGTTGATAATGGTGCTTGTTACCTGACAACTCCAGGAGAGTAAGAAGAGATAAAGATAGTGTGGTATCAAAAACAGGTGGAAAGAGAATACTTGAAGAAAAATATGGATATGGTAGTCACAAGAATATAAAATGTTATAGAATGATAAAGAAGATTAAGGATTGATAGGACACTAGTTTTGCTGACTTGATTGGCGAGTTTTAATAGTGAAATTTCAGTAGGTCTTTGAAATTGGCAGCCTGATTTTTGAGGGAAAGGAGAAAAGAGGTGTTGGATATCTGATATTTGTTTTCTTCAACTACTCACTTTTGGCATAAACTAGATTTTCTTACCTAAGGAACCTTTCTATTGCCATTTCTGCATTGAAGAGTTTAAGTATTGTATGTTGAAAACAATTTGAGCTATTTCTCAGGTTTATATATACTCTGATGAGAAGCAAGTAAGTTAATTTAATTATGTATATATGTAGACAAAAAATACATTAATCTCATTTATGGTGATTTTGATGGGAATGGAATAGGAATTCCAGAATCTCAAGCACTCTTGAATATCAGCAAATAGAAGTCATGAGAAAAAATAAAAAATAATAATTTCTGTTTTTACAAATTCATATTTCTCCATTTATTCAAGTAGATGTTCTATGTGAGCTTAATGAAGTGCTTACCTCAATGGGTGACTCTTCAGTGGTTACAGAGAATTATGTTTTAATATTTTTAATTCTTCAAGTATGCAGGATCATGAATTTTGGATTCAAAAAAATTATCTTGTCCAATATAATATAGACGATAATTCTAAAATAAGAAACTTCTGAAGGAATACGCACACATATACATACATACATACATTATACATTATATAATATTTCTTATGTGTGCATGTATACATGTATGTGTGAATATAACATGTGGCATATACTCAAAATAGATAAAAATAACACTGAAAAATATTTATTGTAGAATGTATTTATTCAAATGAAGATATTTTATTCATTTTTATCATTACTGCTTTACTGTTTCATTACTTTGCCTGTCATTATTTTATTCAGAGCTCAATAACTGGTTACATTATGGCTTATATAATCTTATTGGGGAATGAAACAACCCAAAATCTGTTGTTCATCATATACAGATAAAATTCATGCAATTCATTGTGGAATTTTCTAGACAACATCCAGTCTAATATTCACGGCATTCATGTGTCACTTATTTGCCACATTTATAGAATTCGTACATGTGTTTCTTTTCATTTCCCATCTAACGTTCTAATGAACTTCATCGTGACCCAGGAGCCCTACCATTATGCAATTCTCTGGAATTCACACACATCAACAAATAGTCCCTGCCCTTGGGTCCCCTCTCTACCCCTGACTGGATAGGGCGAAGAGTAGAGAGTGAGACTCTTTTCCAAGAAACTCCAATGAAAATATTCAGGTCAACTATTCCTTAATTTCCTACTTGACTTCATTTCCATACATCATCATATGTATTGGGTACTTTGCTCCTCTTCTTCAATCCACTTAACAGCTTTCTTTGATATCTTATCTTCTATTAGATTATAAGATTCTTGAGGGCAGAAACTGGCTTTTACCTTTCTTTGCATCATCAGCATTTATCAGTGTTTAAAATGTATATTTCCTAACTGACCTTCACTAATGTCTTCCTCTAATGATGTGTGTGTGTGTGTGTGTGTGTGTGTGTGTGTGTGTGTGTATTCTGGAGCTGATACTGGATTCTCTAAGAATGTGCCAGGAGGGAGAAAACCTTAAAAGGTCTACTGTGTGAGAAGTGCTTCATATAGAAGCCATCTGATAATTATTATGCCTGGATTACAAAGAAATTATTACATGATTTCAGAGAGACTCATTTTAACAATTGTTCACAAGTTGGTAATATTTTTGAGTCAAAGTAACTCATCAAAAGTATACTAAGATGGAAGGTGTACCAATATATATCCCTGAAATACTAAAGTAATGAGTATGGTCACTTTTTTCTACTTTTTTTAAATTGACAAAAGGCAATAATATATAGGTCACCTAGAAAAGTATTAAAAATCAAGAATAAAATATAATTATATTCTACCATGTAATATCCAATCTGAAGTTTGGGTCACCTCACCTAAAATATATACAGTATATCAGGAGGAAGATCACTAAAATAGTAGGAGAAATTAACAACAGAATTTCCAATATAAGGATGGTTAATAGGATAAGACCTCTTTCACCATAAAAACAAAACAAAACAAAACAAACCACAACAACAAAAAACAAGGTTGAAAGTAGGCAAGGAGAAAAAAACTGCAAGATCAGAAAATGCACTAACATGGTAAATAAGAATTTATTTATTCACTATTGAGCAACACACTAGGTCAAAGGAACCAAGTTTTAGATCAATAAAAGAAATACTTACCTTATATAGGAAGCAACAAATTCCTGAAACTCATTGGACTTTCAAAAGAGTGGGAAATATCGATATATGTCATAGATATGTGGTTATTAAGAAAAGGTCAATTATGTCTAATAATGTGAGGTACAGGGAAATCATTCATATCTTTTTGTGGACCTTCAATTAGCATCTGAATATTGTCATAGATTTTGACTAATGTGGTATTAGAAGCTTCCTATGGTTCTTTAAGAGTATGTTGGGGAGAATGAAAAATATGTTTAAAAAAATTAAGCTTTCCTTACCTGTAAAATGGGAAGGCTAACCTAAAATCTTTTCTAAGAGTTTAAGAAATAGTAAGATCTACTAAGATGCTATGATTCTCTAATGTCCTGAATTATTACATTTTTTAACAAACATAAGCACTTTGTAATTATTGTCACTATCCATAATGGCCCACATTTAAATTCCTTAACAATAATATAATAACCTAAAAAAATGTGGAAAGAGTAAAGACTTAAACATCAAGTTAAAATCTGATTATTAAGCACTTAAAATGCCAGAAAAGTTTGTACTTTATCCATTAGGATAAGAAGTTAGATACTTCTTAGAAATAGAAGTTTGTGCTTTATCTATTACTAATAATTACTGAGATAAGAAATAACATGAGATGATAAAGAGAGAGATCAATTGCTTTTCTCGCTTGCCTGGTGCATTTTTAATATTGTGATGAAGCACAGATCTCTAGGCAAATATCCAATATCAGCTTCATGACCTAAGTTAGCAGAACATTTGATTAGCAAAAGTATACTTTTTGAGAAAATAACAACTTTTTAATTACTGTCTAGCTTTTTGAGTTTTGGATGTTTTGAATGACAGAACCCCTATGTTTCTTAATACATAAGTATGTTTACACAAATAGGTAAAGTGTGTGTGTGTATGTATATGTGTGTGTATATACATATGTGCATATATATATACACAAATATATACATTTACACAAATGAATATGTATGCATACACACACATATATGACCTTGCTAGAGTTAGAAATATAAAGTGTTTATTTATTCAGAATTAATTGATCTTTCATTTGGAAAGATCATTGACTAGGAATATTGTAAGTGTTGTAATTCTTGTACAATATGAGGTTCTTTCATTTAAAGGAATGTGTGGCTAATCATATCTAGGATGGTCTTTTGGTGTATTCCTGGAAATACAATCAATATTCTTACCAAGCCACTGGACTCCCATCTAAATGGGCAGCCTTCTTTGATTAAGCTTTGAGCCAAACCCCCAGGATACTTTAAGCTTCTTATATTGCGACTTGGGCTCATGGGTCTGACATTTAGAATTTTCATCATTTGTCCTTGTGTAAAACATGAAAAAGAGATAGACCTTTTCTAAATGTTACTAATTAACATTTTTTGACAGCACCCCATCAAGGACAAGCACTGTTCCCACTCCTCCCCAGTTGTCAGTATTGTTATACTCTGATTTTGCTTTAGATTCTGCCTTAATTAGGTATGTGTCGGGTCTGGTGGCAAGTTGAATTTCCCTTTCCTTTTTAAAAATGACTTTTTCACAAATTAAATCACTTTTTCTTGTTAGCTCAAAGGGAAGAAATGTCTCATTTTTCCCAGGGTCTCATCATGTTTAAAGGTGAAACTCTATATTTTTCTAACATCTAAAAGCATTACACTTTTGTTATAACTAGTATACTGGAAAGGGAGATATTGGAGATAAAATCTGTATATACAATATATATTGTAGGTACTGTATATATAATTACTGCGTGGTACTTAGTTAACATTCTATACATTTGAACAAGATCCATTCCATACCTACTGAAAATGAAGTTTTAAATGGGTCTACTTCATGGACTTACAAAGGTACAGAGAAAAGAACATTAACTCTGAATTCAGAAGATCTAAATGAATATTCCATTTTTGACATTTCATATCTACATAGTCTTGGGTTAAGGAAAGATTCCCTATAGTTTTGAAAATCTTTCAGATGCTCCTATTTGTACATTATATTATTGATTTTATTGAGCCTTAATTCATTATGACCCTCCTGTAAGAAATCTGTAAAGCAATCTAGGTTTGCCCAGTTAATAGGCATTTAAAATTTTACTTTGGGAAAATCAAGGGGGCGGAGCCAAGATGGCGGAGTGAAAAGGTGACTTTCTGCCTCTCCTCCGATCTTCTCTCAAATCAACAATAAAATAAGCCTCCGAACTGATCTTCAAGTCAACGAACTCAGAAATATTTGGGCACAGCTCTCTGGATAACTTCATATCAGGTTAGTCGGACTCGGACAGAGAGATAAATAGACGACAACTGCGCATGCCGGAAGTGAGAGTGGGACGCAGCTCAGCTCATTGTGGAAGAAATTCCAAACTCCAAACTCCAAATT
>JAJPUD010018762.1:436-11731 GCA_023553655.1 Myrmecobius fasciatus | reverse complement strand
CTGATGCTGAGTGAAACGAGCAGAACCAGGAGATCATCATACACAGCAACAACAGTATTACATGATGATCAATTCTGATGGACATGGCTCTCTGCAACAAAGAATTGTCTCAAACCAGTTCCAATTGTTCACTGAAGAAAACCATATACACCCAGAGAGAGGGAAATGAAATATGGACCACAACGTAACATTTTCATGATCTCTACTGACATTTGTTTGCATTGTGTTGCCTTTCTCTGATTCTTTTTTTTTTCTTGTAGATAGGATTTTTCTTGCATAACTTCTCAAGCATTTCAACATTATTAACATGTAGTGGACTTCCTGCCATCTAGGGGAGGGGAGGGGACTGGGGGTAAAATTTGTAATGGAAAGTTTTGTAAAGATCAATGTTGGGGAACTACCCATACATATGTTATACAAATAAAAAGCTTTAATAAAAAAAATAATTTAAAAAAATTTTACTTTGCATATCTTGTTCATTCATAAACACAAACACATATATATATATATATAAGTAAATTGGAAGAATGCAGGTGAGACTGATGAGGTTCTGAAATAGGGTGATGTCTACATAGGCAGAGAAAATGGAATAAATGTAAATTATTTAATATACATACATATATACAAACATATATGTATAAAATTAAATATCTATGTACCCATATCTATATCTATATTTATGACATAAAACATAGTTGGACACTGATCTGGATCCAGAATTGAAAAGGTTTTCTAACCAGGGATAAATTAGGAGATCAGCAGTAGGAGACCTGGCCGAATCCAGAACCAAGGTCTCTCTTTCTCCTCTGTTCCAGACAGTTCCTCCCCAAAATGTTTTTCATTTGGAAATTGTTTTTCATTTAATTTGATAATTTGTAGCTGATCCCTGAAGCAAGTGTGTGTGGTGTGTGTGTGTGTGTGTTTCTAACTTCTGAGGAGCATACTTTGCTTTTAGGAAATTGAAAAGTAATTTTGCTGACCTAAAGCTTAACAAAAATCCATATCTGATACAAATATTTTATCTGTTTTGCCACATATAGTTGAAATATCACACCTCCGAAGAACTAAAATTGAGCATTATACAGAGAGTAATTAAAAAGTAGAAGTGAGCAGAGTATAATATATAACCTATGAGAAACTCCAAATAAGAATAGAGGTAAAAGATATTATCAAGTGATTGAATAGCAGAAAGAGAAAGGGGGGTTGGTCATGTGAATAATATAATATGTATATAACTGTTATTCTCCCAAAGTCAGAATGAAGAAACTCTTCAGTATATTGAATTACTCTGCAGTAATGGACTTTTAGAAGGACATAGATGACAGCCCACTAGCTGAATGGATGAGTTATGCTCTTAGATTTGCTGGAGATACCTCTTCAATCAGTGAGTGGTCTTTGGCAAGTCGCTTAACTGCCTCATTATTCTCTGTTTTTTTCTATCCCAAATCTTAAACATTTCCAAATCTCCCCTTTTATTGTTTTGTTTTCCTTATTGCCTTCAAATATGTCTTAGTCTTCCTCATCCTTTAAACATCTACTATCCCTCAGGGTATCCTGCTACATCTTTCCTCTCTCACAACTTTCAAAATTGTCTCTGCTAGCAACTGCTCTTTCTTTTTCTATGACTAATATTAAAGGAAATTTTAACCTCATCATTCAAATAAAATCATTCTGCAAAGTTGCTAATGATCTTTTAATTTACAAATCTTGTAGTTCTTTCTCAATGTGAAGGTAGAAGGGATGTCAACTTAATCTATCCCATGACCCTACTTAAAGTGGCAAATTCTTACAACTTTGTTGGGAGAGAAAAATTACATTGAGTCAATAAAAATGCATTAATGGAAATATTTAAATGCCATAAATAAATTTGGATGGAGTAAAAGTCATTGGATGAAATAAAAAGATGTTACATGGGAAATATTTTGGGATTGCTCAATGAAATTAAGTCATGCCCTAAAAATCATAATAAAAGGGCCAACCAATTCAGAACCTAGGCATTTTAGTAGTAGAGAGACTCAGTGACAAAAACAGTTTCTGCAAAGCCTTCTCTTAGAAATCACTTAAAGGACAGAGGCCTATGACATGGAGTGGGTAGCATAAGACTTCCCTTTCTTAAGAGAAAGCAAGCAGGCCCTTTGCAATATTCTATATTTTCTCTTCCAAGGAGTATAGGATGATATACTCAAGACATCAATATAAATACTTGAACGGCACTAAATAATGTTCTTCAAGCATCACTTTACTCTTTTGGGCAAGTTACTAATAACCTTTATCTCTTCTCATTTGCGACACTGTATTAATAAGGAATCTTGTGTTCTAGGGACTGGTAGACTCAGTTTCCCAAGACTGGAGGATAAAAATTATGAGTTTGGGGACAATTTTGCTTCCTAATACTAATTTTATATTATTCTCTTTTCATTCTATTTAAGGAAACTTTTTTGTATTACCATAGTCTTATGCAATTAATTCTGGAGCCACCAAATAAGCCAGAAAATCTTACCTTTACATTTGTTTCTCTTTGTTAATTACTATTAAATATGATTTAATCATTCAACTTATCATATGATTTTTGGAGAATATTTAATGTTTGCTTTTGTGTTTCTCTTGAAATTTTATTGAACCCTGGAATTATTTTAGTATAAAAATGGGTTTGAAATCATCACATCTTATTTTAACCTTGATATCATAACTAGAAATTTTAGAAAGTCATGAACTGTCTTTAGAATAAGTGCTAAAAAAATCTTTCAAACTAAATGACTTTATATAAGAACTGTGTTATGACAGAATGAAAAAAAATTGGCCCTTCCTCAGAGATTATCTATAAATTATTAAGTGAGCTGAGAAGAGTGGAGCAAGTAAGGATTTTCTAGAACAACTCATGGAAGAACTTCCTGGGTTGAGATAGAAGTCTCATGTTTGATTGTCAAAAAATTTCTTCTTGTGTCACCCAACTCCATGCTAGACTCTCCTTGTCATTTGGCTATGGATGACTTTATAAGCTTATACAAACCTGGAGAATTTTAGATTTCTCAAATTCCTTTTGTTGTCCTAAAGACATCATCATTCCAGCTGGTGGCACTTTTGCATTCAGATAAAAGATCCTTTATTGTAGAAGCTGCCAGATCCTATGCAATGTGGACTGTTGCTTCTTGATATTTGAATTGTTTTGTTTGGCAGCTTGCAGTATTTTTTCATTGAGACTGGAGTCTGGGACTTTTGCAACAATGTTCCTTGGGGTTTTCCTTGTGGGATCTCTTTCTGAAGGTGAATCTTGGATTCTTTCCATGCCTATTTCCCTTTTTTTTTTTATTAAAACTTTTTATTTGCAAAACATATGCATGGGTAGTGTTTCAACATGGACCCTTGCAATGCCTTCTATTCCAAATTTTTCCCTACTTCTCTCCAACCCCTCCCCTAGATGGCAGGTAATCTAATACAAGTTAATTATGTTATAATACATGACAAATTGAATATATATATATACATATACATACATACATATAAATATACATATTTATACAGTTATCTTGCTGTACAAGAAAAATCAGATCTACAAGGAAAAAAAAAAACCTGAGAAGGAAAACAAAATCCAGTTAACTTTGTTCTTCCAGATGAACTTTGCTACTAATTTTTCTAGATCTGTAAAATAATTTCTTGGGAGTTTGATTGGTATGACATTAATAAGTAGATTAATTTAGGTAGTGTTGTCCTTTTTATTATATTCACTTGGGCCTACACATGAGCACGTGCTATTTTTCCAACTGATTAGGTTTGACTTTATTTGTTTGGAAAGTTTTTTGTGGTTTTGTTTGTATAGTTTCTGACTTTCCCAAATATTTTATACTATTAACAGTTATTTTGAATGGAATTTCTTTTTGTATCTCTTGCTGCTGAACTTTGTTGGTAATATATAAAAATGCTGATGATTTATGTGGGTTTATTTTGTATTCTGAAACTTTGCTAAAGTTGTTTCTAGTAGTTTCTTAGTTGAGTCTCTAGGGTCCCCTAAGTATACCATCATATCATCTGCAAAGAGTGATAATTTGGTTTCCTCATTACCTACTCTATTTCCTCTTTTCACTAATTATTTTATCTTTTTTATTTTTAGGAACACAAAATCTATGCCCCTTGATGTCTTAATCTGTGAGACCACTTAACTGGAAAATGTAGCTTTTTATTTACTCTCAAAGATCAAATGGTTTAATTTAGAGCTCAGTTCCATATTGGATGTAGACTGTATAATATTTAACAGATGTTTTGTGTATGAGTCAAAGTTTTCCTTTCTTGTCTTTAACTTGCAAATTTTTATATTTCATATATATATAGATAGATATTAATATATTTTAATTAAATTTTCCATAAATGTTTTATAGGCATATATGTGTATGTAGACATATAAATAGATATAGATATATAATTGCTTTTATGTTTATAACTGCAGAGTTCCTAAAATATGAGAATATGAACTGAGTGCTAACTCAACTGCATACCTTTTCCAGAATATATGGAATATAATGTATTTTTATGAATTGAATTAAATTGAATTATTTACATGCACTCACATTGTGTGTGTGTGTGTGTGTGTATGTGTGTGTGTGTGTATGTGTGTGTATTTGAAATGGTTGCACTAACCTTTGACCTATAACTTTAAAATCTGGGCTTGGTATTAAGAAAATTTTTTTTCTTTTTTTTTAATCTTTAAAATATGAAAAGCAAGGGAGGATTCTGGGAGATGGTGGAATAGGTTGGTAAATTTCAAGTTCTCTAAATTTTCCTCATAAATAGAACAAATTTGCACCTCAGGGTGAACATAGACTTGTGAAAAATCAAAGCTTGGATCAAAACGGGGGTCCTCCTGATACAACCTAAAAAGGTCTGAATAAAGACCCCAGGCTAGGGATTAACATGTCTGAAGTGCTAACACCAACAGGCTAGCTCCTCAGAAACATCAAATGTGCCCCCCACCCAGGTTATCCTAGTGTGACTGGAGCCTCCGGGGAACCACAGAGGTTTTTCACCTCCTTGACTTTTTGTCTGTTGGGGGTCTGAGTCCAGGCTTAGTTGTGCTGTTGAGATCCAGCACTGGACAAGAAGGAACCAGCAGACCAGGAGTGCAAAAGCAGTGGGGGAGCAACGCTGGCTGTGTGAACCTGTAGGACAGTGAAGCTCTTGTTTTGGGGTTCCTGCTCAGAGGAAGGGAAACTTGAGGCATCATTCCCCCACATCATGATTACAGGTACTTACACTAATACCTATTATGAAAAAATGAATTGTCAAAGAAGAACCCCACAACTGAAATATATATTTGGTAACAGGAAAGACCAGTTCATTTTCCGAGGATTTAATTTAAAAAGCTTCCACCCCAAAGAGTAATGTGAAATGGCTCCCTGTCCAGAGAGAATTTATAGAACTCAAAAAAGCATTTAAAACTAAAATGAGGGACATTGAGGAAAAACTAAAGAAAAAAAGGAAAACCATCCAAGGAAAACAAGATTATGGGGAAAAAAGTTAACCAACTGGAAAAGGAGGTAGAGAGTCTCAAGGATAAAAATAATTCTTTGAAAATTGGAATCAGGCAAGGAAAAGACAGTGAAGCTATGAAAGACTAAGAAATAACAAAATAATATAAGGAATGAGAAAATAGAACAGAATGTGAAAATCATATAAGAAAAAATGGCAGATCTGGAGAACAGATCAGGAAAAGAAAATATAATTGGAGTGTCTGAAAGTTGTGACCGAAAAAAGAACCTTGATGCAATAATGCAGGAAGTCATCCAAGAAAATTATCCTGGAATGATGGAACTCCAGGGAAAAGTAGAAATAGAAAAAAATCCACTGATCACCACCTCAAAGAGATCTTTTATGGAAAACACAGAGGAATATTATTGACAAATTTCAAAACCCCAGGATCAAACAGAAAATTTTGCAAGAAACAAGAAAAAAATTAAAATATACTGAACCTACAATTAGAATTATATAGAATTTATCAGCAGCTACAATAAAAGACCACAGGTCCTGGAATCATATCTACCAACAATCAAAAGGAATAGGCCTGTGTCCAAAAATATCATATCCAGCAAAATATCTGTAATTTTGAATGAGAAAAAAATGGATTTTTAACAAATTTGCAGGACTGTCTACTAACCCAAACTGAACTTAACAGAAAAGTTAGCATATAGCAGCTAATATCAAAGATCAGGTTTAACGAATTCAACATGGATAAGCTGTTTAAAAATGGACAATTTTTTTTTACGTAGAAAATCTATGGTATATGTTTAAGATTCACATAAACAATATGGTGACTCAAAACAAAGATTATCCAAGTTAAGATAAAAATAGTAATCATTTGTTATGCAAATGAATTGTAGAGAAAGCATAGACATAGAGACATTAGAGGGGGAGACTAGTTCTGAAAACCTACTCACGTCAGAAATAGGTTAAATAGTCAACAGTACATGTATAACATGAAGGATATAGCAACTTACAAAATCTATAAACAAATAAGGGAAGGGATGGGTGAAAATTGGCTGGGGAAAGAAGACAAAGGGAGGGATTCTTGGGTGGAGGGAGATTAAGTAATAGCAAGGCAAGTATTAGAAGAAAATTTAATGAAAGAGTCAGCAAGGATAGTCAGATAGGGATATACATGTGTATATGTGGGGGAGTTGTATGAGTGTGTCTATATGTATACGTCTACATATGCACATAAATATATCTTTATAGATTTATTAAGAAATCTATTTATTAAGCTATTTTAAGGACTTTTTATTCTTTTTTCATTTTTTTTTTTGGGGGGGAAAAGAAATTTTCATATTAGCCAGGTCCAAAAATGTTTTTTTTTAATTTTTTTTTATTTCAAGATCATCATGTCTACATCTATAGCTTAGTGGAATGTTCAATCTTCATTCATTGGGTCTTATGATTTATCTTTGCATTCATCAGAGTTCTAAGGTCATTCCATTTTTTTCTGATTTTCTTTTTTGTTCAGACATTTTAGTCATGTCTGATTTTTCATGACTCCATTTGGGATTTTCTTGCAAAGATACTGAAGTGCTTTGCTATTTCTTTCCCCAGCTCATTTTACAGATGAGGAGCTAAGGCAAATAGGATTAAGTGACTTGTTCAAGGTCACACAGCTAGTAAATGCTTGAGGTAAGATTGGAATTTAGGAAAAGTCATCCTGATTTCAGGTTCAATACTCTATCCACTGCAAAACCTAATTACCCTGTGAATAGTTTTGAATAAATTATTCTCTAATTTCTCACTTCTCTCTGCAACAGTTCATATAAGTCTTATCTGTTTCTGGTGAAACTTTTTCTCATTGCTTATGATACAATAACATTTTATTTTATTCATATATTAAAATTGGATTGCTCTTGTCCAATAGTTAGATATCCTCTTAATTTTCCATTTTTGACTGAATTTAGTGAAATTTTATTTTGATATATATAGGACCTTTTCTCTCTTCCTTTAACTTATTTAATGGCATGCTTATTGATAATATAGTTGAATCAAAGGGTAGTTATTTTTTAGACAAAATACCAAATTATTTGTCAGAATGACTGAATTAATTCACAGCACAGCAATAATATACTAGGTTACAATTAGTATGTGCTTAGCCACAGCCCCTCCAACATTTGTACTTTTTTTTTTCTTTTCTCCCTCTGTTGATAGCTGAGATTTATCCCTTTGAAAAATTGCCTATTCATATCCTCCCATCAATTATATATTGGGTAATGGCTCTTAGTCTTCCAAATTTGAAATAGTTTTTCATATATATTAATAAGAGATTATTATCAGTGATATTTGATGCAGGAATTTTTCAGTTAACTATTTAATCTACATATGTGCAAATATGCTCATATGTACTTTTAAATGATATAATCAAAATTGTCCATTTTACTTTATATAATCTATAATGTTCTGTATCACTTGTTGAATCATGACCAATTCTTGAGATATGAAAAGAATTTTTTCTTTGTTCCCCTAATTTGTTTATGATATAGCATTTTCTATCTAAGTCATGTATCTTTTTAAAAATCTTGCTAAAAGACCTAATATCTCGGAGATATCAATCAAGATTTACCAGCATTTTTTTTTTTTTGAATTGGAGTTCCTTCTCCCAATAGGTGCATTCCTTGGGTTCTTAATCTCTCCCCCCCCCCTCTCTCTCTCTCTCTCTCTGTTTCTCTCTCTCTTTCTCTCCCTCTCTCTGTGTGTCTCTCTCTCTCTGGAATAGTATCAAATTATTTTAATAATTACTCTTTTGTAGTACAATCTGAGATCTATTAGCAATATGTTCCTACATTCCAATTCTCTTCTCTTCTGTTATTACCTTTGAGATTCACAAACTTTTCCCCTCTCTATACATGTTAATTGAGAATTTGATTAGTATAGCACTGAATAAGTAAATTAATTTAGATAATGTTATCATTTAATTGTACTGGTTTAATTTACCCTTGAGCAATTAATATTCTTTAATTATTTACCTCTGTCTTTACTTTGGCATAGATAGTTCTATAGTTAAATTCAAATAATCTCTGATTAACTATTGGTATATTGACTTCTAATTTTCTAATTTTATACTTATTTTAAAAGTAAGGTCTTTTTTTAGCAATTTCTGTTGCCATTCATTGCTTATATATATTGAAGTGCTGCTGATTTATGTGTATTTTTCTTATACACATATTATACACTGTTGCATAGTTATTAATTATTCAAATTAATTTTCATTGACACTTTAAATTTTTAGCACAATACCATAATATTTTCTGCAAAAAAAACTGATAATTCTAGTTTTTTCTCTATTCTTATTTCTTGTTTCTTTTTTTTCATCTTATTATTAAAATTAACATTTATGCTTTCATTCCTGTTCAATCTCCTTTCCTAGCTCTCTTAAAATCTTTCAGTCTCTATTTTCTTTTTTTATTTTCTTTTATTTTTTTAAAATTTTATTTGCATAACATATGTGTGGGTAATTCTTCAACAATAAACCTTACATAGCTTTCCGTTACAAATTTTTCCCCCCAACTCCCCACCCCTCCCCTAGATGGCAGGATATCCACTACATGTTAATTATGTTAAAATATTGGCAAATCGAATATATGTATACATATTTCCAAACTTATCGTTGTTGTGCAAGAAAAATCTTATCTACACAAAAGATATATCAGATAAAGGAAACACAATGTAAGCAAACATCAATCAAGGAGTATGAGAATGTTATGTTGTGGTCTACATTTCACATCCCTCTCTCTGGGTGTATATGGCTTTCTTCAGTGAACAATTGGAGGTGGTTTGAAGCATTTCATTGTTGAAGAGAGTCATGTCCATCAGAATTGATCGTCATATTTTATGTTGTTGCCATGTATAATGATCTCCTGGTTCTGCTCATTTCACTCAGCATCAGTTCATGTAAGTCTCTCCAAGCCTCTCTGAAATCATCTTGCTGGTCATTTCTTACAGAACAATAATATTCCATAATATTCATATACCATAATTTATTCAGCCATTCTCCAATTGAAGGGCATCTATTCAATTTCCAATTTCTAGCCACTACAAAAAAAGTTGCCACAAACATTCTCGCACATGTGGGGCCCTTTCCTTCCTTTATGATTTCTTTGGTCTATAAGCCCAATAGAAATGCTGCTGGGTCAAAGGGTATGCACAGTTTGATAACTTTTTGAGCGTAGCTCCAAATTGTTCTCCAGAATGGCTGTACCCGTTCACAGCTCCACCAACAATGCATCAGTGTCCCAGCCCTCCCACATCCCCTCCAACATTCATCATTAACTTTTCCTGTTATTTTAGCCAATCTGACAGGTGTGTAGTGGTATCTCAGGGTTGTCTTGATTTGCATTTCTCTGATCAATAGTGATTTGGAGCACCTTTTCATATGACTATAAATAGTTTTAATTTCATCCTCTGAAAATTGTCTGTTCATATCCTTTGACCATTTATCAATTGGAGAATGGCTTGAATTTTTATAAATATGAGACAATTCTCTATATATTTTAGAGATGAGACCTTTATCAGAACCCTTAAATGTAAAGATGATTTCCCAATTTATTGCTTCCCTCCTAATCTTGTCTGCATTGATTTTGTTTGTACAAAAATCTTTTAAGTTGATATAGTCAAAGTTATCTATCTGGTGTTCAATTAAGAATTCCAGATCTTCTTTGGACATAAATAAAGCCTTGTTTCACTCCTGATCTTATTGGGAATGGTTCTAGTTTGACTCCCTTACATATGATGCTTGCTGTAGGTTTTAAGTAGATACTACTAATCATTTTAAGGAAAAGCCCATTTATTCCTATACTCTGCAGTGTTTTTAATGGGAATGGGTGTTGGAATTTATCAAAGGCTTTTTCTGCATCTATGGAGATAATCATATGGTTTTTATTAATTTGGTTATTAATATAATTGATTATGCTAATAGTTTTCCTAATATTGAACCAGCCCTGCATTCCTGGTATAAATCCTACTTGGTCATGGTGTATTATCCTGGGGACGACTTTCTGTAATCTTGTTGCTAAAATCTTATTTAAAATTTTTGCAGCAATATTCATTAGGGAAATGGGTCTATAGTTTTCTTTCTCAGTTTTCTCCCTACTTGGTTTAGCTATCAGCACCATATCTGTGTCATAGAAGGAATTTGGACACCTTCTTTCCCTATTTTTTTCAAATAGTTTATACAGTATTGGGATTAATTGTTCTTTGAATGTTTGGGAAAATTCACATGTAAATCCATCTGGCCCTGGAGATTTTTTCTTAGGGAGTTGATTAATAGCTTGTTCTATTTCTTTTTCCAAAATAGGGCTATTTAAATAATTTATTTCCTCTTCTGTTAACCTTGGCAATCTATATTTTTGTAGATATTCCTCCATTTCATTTAGATTATCAAATTTATTGGCATAAAGTTGGGCAAAGAAACTCCTAATTATTACTCTAATTTCCTCTTCATTGGAGGAAAGTTCTCCCTTATCATTTTGAGACGAATAACATGATTTTCCTCTTTCCTTTTTCTAATCAAATTAACTAAAGGCTTATCTATTTTGTTGGTTTTTTCATAAAACCAACTCTTAGTTTTATTTATTAATTCAATAGTTTTCTTATTTTCAATTTTATTGATCTCCCCTTTAATTTTCAGAATTTCCAATTTGGTATTTAATTGAGGGTTGTTAATTTGGTCTTTTTCTAGCTTTTTTAATTGTAAGCCCAGTTCATTGAACTTCTCTTTCTCTGTTTTACACAAGTAAGCATCTAGAGATATAAAATTACCCCTTATAACCGCTT
>JAJPUD010018761.1:0-12311 GCA_023553655.1 Myrmecobius fasciatus | reverse complement strand
AAGACAACTCTGAGATACCACTACACATCTGTCAGATTGGCTAAGATGACAGGAAAAGGTAATGACTGATGTTGGAGGGGATGTGGGAAAACTGGGACACTGATACATTGTTGGTGGAACTGTGAATGGACCCAACCATTCTGAAGAGCAGTTTGGAACTATGCTCAAAAAGTCATCAAACTGTCCATACCCTTTGACCCAGCAGTGTTCCTATTGGGTCTGTATCCCAAAGACATCTTAAAGGAAGGAAAAGGACCCACATGTGCAAAAATGTTTGTGGCAGCTTTCTTTTAATGGCAAGAAACTGGAAATTGAAAGGATGTCCATCAATTGGAGAATGGCTGAATAAACTATGGTATATAAATGTCATGGAATATTATTGTTCTGTAAGAAACAACCACCAGGATGAATTCAGAGAGGCGTGGAGAGAGTTGCATGAACTGATGCTAAGTGAAATGAGCAGAACCAGGAGATCATTGTACATGGCAACAACAAGACTATATGATAATCCATTCTGATGGACATGGTTCTCTTCAACAATGAGATGTTTCAAATCAGTTCCAGTTGTTCAGTGATGAAGAAAGCCATATACACGCAGGGAGAGGCCTGTGGGATCTGAGGGTGGAACATAACATAGCATTTTCATATTTATGTTTGCTTGCATTATGTTTTCCTTCTCAGATTTTTTTTCTTATAGATCCAATTTTTCTTGTACAGCAAGATCACTGTATAAATATGTATACCCATATTCAATTTGTCAACTATTTTAACATAATTAATATGTATAAGACTTTCTGCCATCTAGGGGAGGGATGGGGGAAAGAGGGAAAAATTTGTAACAGAAAGCTTTGAAAGGGTCAGTGATGAAAAAATACCCATGCATTTGTTTTTCAAATAAGAAGCTTTATTAAAAAAATAATAATAATACCATTCTCTGTGTCTAAATAATGAGTCCATTTTGACCTTATTTTGGCATGTGCTGTTAGATATGGGTCAATGACCACTTTCTGCCATACTAGTTTCCAAATTTCCCAGTGGTTTTTTCAAATAGTGAGTTCTTATTCCAAAAGCTGGGATCTTTGTATTTGTCAAACACTAGGTTGCTATGGTTATTGCCTATTTTGCCCTGTGATCCTAATGTATTCCAGTGATCAACTACTCTATTCTTAGCCAGTACCAATTGGTTTGATGACTGCTGCTTTGTAATTTAGTTTTAGGTCTGGCTCAGCTTGATCACCTTCATTGGCATTTATTTCTTCATTAATTCCCTTGAAATTCTTGACCTTTTGTTCTTCCAGATGAACTGTGTTATTATTTTTCTAGGTCTGTAAAATATTTTTAATTAAAGCTTTTTATTTGCAAAACATAGGTATGGGTAATTTTTCAATATTGACCCTCACAAAGCTTTCCATTACAAAAATTTCCCCCCAAATCCCCACCTGTCCCCTATATGGCAGGCATTCTACTACATGTAAATTATGTTAAAATGCTTGACAAATTGAGTATGTGTATACATATTTTTACATTTATTTTCCTGTGCAAGAAAAGTCAGATCTACAAGAAAAAAAATCTGAGAAAGGAAACAATACAAGCAAACATCAATAGAGAGCATGAAAATGTTATGTGGTGGTCCACATTCACATCCCTCTTTCTCCGTGTTCAGGGCTTTCTTCCCTGAACAATTGGAACTGGTTTGAATTATCTCATTGTTGAAGAGAACCATGTCCATCAAAAGAAATCATCGTATAGTCTTATTGTTGCAGTATACAAAGATCTTCTGGTTCTGTTGATTTCCCTCAGCATCAGTTCAATTATCCTGTTGGTCATTTCTTACAGAACAATAATATTCCATGAAATTCAAATACCATAATTTATCCAGTCATTCTCCAATTGATGGGCATCCATTCAGTTTCCAGTTCTATCCACTACAAAAAGGGCTGCCACAAACATTTTTCCACATGTGGGACCCTGTCCTTCATATAAGATCTCTTTGGGATATAGGCCCAATAGAAACACTGCTGGATCAAAGTGTATGCACAGTTTGATAACTTTTTGAGCATAGTTCCAAACTGCTCTCCAGAATGGTTGGATCCTTTCACAATTTGACCAACAATGCATCAGTGTCCAGTTTTCCCACATCCTCTCCAACATTCATCATTATCTTTTCTTGTCATCTTAGCCAATCTGACAGGTGTGTAGTGGTATCTCAGAGTAGTCTTAATTTGCATTTCTCTGATCAATACTGATTTGGAGTATCTTTTCATGTGACTAGAAATTGTTTTAATTTCATCATCTGAAAATTGTTCATATCCTTTGACCATTTATCGATTGGAGAGTGGCTTGAATTCTCATAAATATGAGTCGATTCCCTTATATTTTAGAAATAAAACCTTTATCAGAACTCTTAAATGTTAAGATGATTTCCCAATTTATTGCTTCCCTCCTGATCTTGTGTGCATTAGGTTTGATTGTACAAAACTTTTAAACTTAATATAACTAAAATTATCTATCTGGTGTTCAATTAAGAGTTACAGTTCTTCTTTATATACAAATTCCTTCCTTCTCCAAAGGTTTGAGAGGTAAACTATCCTATGTTCCTCTAACTTGCTTATAATGTCACTCTTTATATGTAAATCATGAACCCATTTAGATCTTATCTTGGTATGTGGTGTTAGGTGTGGGTCAAGGCCTAATTTCTTCCATACTTTTTTCCAATTTTCCCAGCAGTTTTTGCCAAATAGTGAGTACTTATCCCAAAAGCTGGGGTCTTTGGGTTTATCAAACACTAGACTGCTATACTTATTGCCTGGTTTGTCCTGTGATTCTATCCTATTCCAATGATAGACTACTTTATTTCTTAGCCAGTAACAAATGGTTTTGATGACTGATGCTTTATAATATAGTTTTAGATCTGGTACAGCAAGGCCACCCTCATCAGCCTTTTTTTTTTCATTAATTTCCATGAGATTCTTGACCTTTCATTCTTCCAAATGAACTTTACTACTATTTTTTAGATCTGTAAAATAATTTCTAGGGAGTTTGATTGGTATGGCACTAAATAAATAAATTAGTTGGGGTAGTACTGTCATTTTTATTATATTCGCTCGGCCTACCAATGAGCATTTGATGTTTTTCCAACTGATTAGGTTTTATTTATTTGTGTGGAGAGTGTTTTGTCGTTTAGTTCATACAATTCATGACTGTTCCTTGGCAGATTAATTCCCAAATATTTTATACTATCATCTGTTATTTTGAATGGAATTTCTTTTTGCATCTCTTGCTGCTGAACTTTGTTGTATACCTAACTTTTCAAAAATTCTTTTCATCTCCTCAACTTTTTTCTTGTTTACTTTGAGGTTGTATTTATCTAGTTCTGTTAGGAAGTTTGAAATTCCCCACAAGTATTGTTGTGCTGTGTATTTCTTCCTGCAACTCAATTTCTCTAAGACTTTGGATTCTAAACCACTTGGTACATATATGTTTATTATTGATATTACTTTCATTATCTATGATACTCTTTAGCAAGATATAGTTTTCTTCCTTATGTCATTTAATTAAATCTATTTTTATTTTTGCTTAATCTGAAATCAGGATCATTACCCCTCATTTTTTTTTTATTTCAGCTGAAGAATAATATATTCTGTTATAATCCTTATCTTTACTCTCTATGTGTTCCTTGCTTCAAATATGTTTCTTTTCCACAATATATTGTTGGATTATGTTTCTTTTCCACAATATATTGTTGGATTCTGGCTTTTAATTCTCCCTGTTTTCTGCTTCCATTTTTATGTGAAAATTCACAGTTAAGTGTACTGATTGTATTTTGTGCCATTCTCTTTTTCTCTTTCCTTTTATCCTTTCCCTCTTCACCAGTGTTTTGCTGCTGATCACCACTTTCCTCAATCAGAACTCCCTTTTCAGCCCTTCCCCTCCTTTTATTTCTTTTCCCTTCTAGTTATGCCCTCCCTTCTATTATTCTCTCTCTTTTCTTTCCCCTTTCCCCTCTTACTTCTCTATCGCATTAAAGAAATTTCTATACCAAATTATGTATGACATTCCCTCTTTGAGCCAAATCTGATGAGATTAATATTTAAACAATGCTCATCCTTTTATCTTCTTTCCCTCAACTGTAATAAACCTTTTATATTTCTTCATGTAGCATAATTTAATCCATTTTACCTCCCCTTTTCCTCTTCTCTCAGTATAATACCTTTTCCATCCCTAATTCCTTTTTTATATCATAATATTGAAATTAACTTATATCTATACTCTCTAAATATACTCCTTCTAACCACCCTGGCAAAGATATAGTTATCAAGAGCTACATGTATCATCTTGGTGTGTAGGGTGGTAAAGATTTTAACTTCAAGAAATAGTTTGTTTTTTTCCCTCCATTACTTTTTTATGCTTCTCTTAGTCTTGTATTGTGGAGATCAAACTTTCTGTTCAGCTCTGATCTTTTCATTAGAAATGAATGTAATTTCCTTATTTCATTGAATGTACATTTTTCTCCCTCAAAGATAATGAATTCTTTGTATTACTCCAAGTTCCCTTCCCTTTCAGAATATCATATTCCAGGCTTCTTGTTCCTTACACTCCATCATATTTCAGTGAAAAAGAAATAAGGTTAAATTATTGGTGAAATATTCATTGTTCATGGATTGTCAAATCCAATATAATTGAAACGACAATGTAAATATATGTGTGTATGTATATATGTACGTATTGCTGAGGCAATTGGAGTTAAGTAACTTGTTCAGGGTCATACAGCTAAAAAGTATTTTCTTAATGTATACTTGTGAAGATATACATACACACACCCATACACACTAACACATCACAAATACATACACATTTCTTTCCTATCCCTGCCGACTCTAATTACATTTCGCTATATAACTTGTCTGGCTATTACTTAATTCCCCTCCCCCCTCCAAGAATCCCTCCCTTGTCTTCTTCCCTCACATCTTGCTTCCCTATCTACCTAGCCCTTCCCCTTTATTTCTTTATAGGTTTTGAAGGGTGCTACACTTTTCATGGTATATATGTATGATTGACTGTTGAACCATTTCCAATGTAAATAGGGTTTCAGAACTATGAGCCCTCCTTCCCCTTGTAATGCCTTTGTAGTTATTCTTCCTCTAAACCTCATTTATATAACAAGATTACTATTTTTACTTTAACTCTACCAATCTTTCTTTTGAGCACCCTATTATTAAAGTGAATCAGAAACATATAGTATACATTTCCCATTTAAAAAACAAAACATAAACCATTTCTCCATGTTGGAGTTCCTTAAATTTGATTTTTGAGTTTGGCTCTTACATGTTAAATTTTCTATTAAATTTGGGTTTGGTTGTTAAAAAAAAGTTCTGAAAATCTGCAAGTTAATTGAAGGTCTATTTTTCTCATTCAAAATTATAAATAATTTTGCTGGTTATGATATTTTTGCCACAGGCATAAGTCTTTTGACTGTAGATATAACTCCAGTACCTGTTGTCTTTTATTGTATTTGGTGATAAGTTTTGTACAATTCTAGTTGGGGCTCCAACATATTTGTATTGTTTGTTTTTTCTTGTTTCTTACAAAATTTTCTCTTTGATCTGGGGATTTTGAAATTTGACAATAATATTAGTATGTGTTTTCCACGTAAGATCTCTTTGAGGTGGAAATTGGAGGACTTTTCCAATTTTACTTTCATCTCATGTTCTGTGACTCCAGAATAATTTTCTTGGATTATTTCCTGTATTAAGATTTTCTTTTGGGTCACAACTTTCTGGCAGTCTAATTATTATTATATTTTCTCTTCATATGTTCTCCAGATAAGTTGTTTTTTCCTTCTAAAATGTTTCACATTCTGTTATTTTTTTTAATTCTTTGAAACCTGTTTTGTTATTACTTGTTATCTCATATCTTCACTGGCGTCCCCTGGTCCAATTCTAATCTTCAAATAATTATTTTCATCTTTGAGAAGGTACTTCGTTTTCTACTAAGTTATCTTTTCTTTTTATTTTTCTTCGATACTTTTTATTTTTATTTTGTTTTAGTTTTTCCTCAATGTTTCTCACTTGTTTTAAATATTTTTTGAATTATTTTATAAATTCTTTCTGTCCAGGGAGCCATTTCATGTTTCTCATTGGCATAGCTGTTTCTACTAAAGCATACTCCTCTGAAGATGAACTCCAGTCTTCCCTGTTCCCATAATATATTTTAATGGTGGGATTTTTTCTTCTTCAACAGTTAATTTTTTTTTCAAATAAGATGTATTAATATAAGTACCTCTAATCTTGGGGTGAGGGATGATGCCTCAAACTTCCTTTCTGCTCTCTACTCTGAGGAAGAACCCCAAACTAAGAACTCCACTCTCCTGAAAGTGCCTACAGCCAGCAGTATCCCTGCCCTACTGCATCTGCACTCATGGAATTGCTGGTTCCTTCTTAACTAAGGCCCCATATCAGCATACCTAGGCCAAGTGTTTTTAATTAGCCAAGGTTCACTTTATCTTTCTGGACTCAACCCCTGACTTGATCAACAATTTGATCAACAGTTTGAAAGGTGAAAGTGTCAGTGGTTCCTGTGGAGAATCCAGCCACACCCAGCTTGCCTGAAGGGACCCTACCTGCTGTTTTTCTGAATCTAACCCTAAGGTATTTGCTCTAATTGGAAAGTGAATAGATGCCCATCCATCAGGAAAAGTTTGAATAAGTTCTGGCATGTGAAAACAATGAAACATCATTCTATAAAAAATATTGAATAGGCTGATTTTAGAAAGGCCTGGGAAGATTTACATGAACTGATGCTGAGCAAAAGAAGCAGAACCAATAATACATGATACATAGTAACAAGTTTGTGTGATGAATAACTGTGATAGCTTTGTTTTTTTCTAAAAAATGTGGTAATTCAAGCCAGTTCCAATAGAATTGTGATGGAATGTGCTATCCACATGCAGAGAGAAAACTACAGAGATTGAATATGTATCTTTGTCCTTTTTTCTCTTTTATTTTTTCCCATAGCATGATGAATAAGAAAATATGTTTGAAATAGTTGTACATATTTTATTTATATCAGATTGCTTACTTTCTTGGGGAGGAGAAGAGGGGTCAGAAAGGGAGAAAATTTTGGAACACAAGGTTTTGCAAATCTGAATGTTGAATACTGTCTTTCCATGTATTTTGAAAAATAAAATGCTTTATAAAAAGAAAGAATAAGCAGGATTATTTCAGGAAAAACATGGAAAGACTTACATGAACTGATACATAGTGCATTCAATAGAACCAGAACACCATCCATAGTAACAGTAAAATTGTTTGATAAACTTTGAATGATTTAGTTATTGTCAGCAATTCAATGATCCAAGATAATTCCAAAGAATTTAAGATGAAGCATATCTCCAGAAAAAGAACAGATATTGCCTGAATACAGACTGGTGTGTTATTTTTTCACTTTCTCTTATTTTTTGAATCTACCTGTACAAAATGACTAATATAGAAATGTTTTACATAGCTACACATGTTTAACCTATATCTGACTTTTACTCTCTCAGGGAGAGAAAGGAGGCAGAAAAAGGAAGGGATATATATTTGAAACTCAAAACTTTAAATAAAAAATATTTTTAAAAAATAAAAAGAAAAATTAGGGCTATCTTTAATTTGATTTAATTAATAATGTAAAAAAGACAATAAAAGCATATTGATATTCACTATCAATGCTGAAGTAAATGTTTTAAAGAGAGGCCTCTTGGGGCAGCTAGGTGGCGCAGTGGATAGAGCACCAGCCCTGAAGTCAGGAGGACCTGGGTTCAAATCTGGTCTCAGACACTTAACATTCCCTAGCTGTGTGACCCTGGGCAAGTCACTTAACCTCAATTGCCTCAGCAAAAAGCAAAACAAATAAAAATAATAAAAATAAAGAGAGGTCTCTGAAATTTTCTGAAGAGTCTATATAATTCTAAAATATATTGTATTTTAAAATTTCTTTAAATATTTAGGACAGAAAAAGAGTATGGTTCCTTAAAAAATGAGCAGGTTGAACTGAGTTGAAAATATGCATATATATATTAGAAAATTATTCACAATTATATGTATACTGGTTTTTATATTAATTCTAGCTTTACCAAAGAAAAGACAATGAAAGGGAAACCTCATGAATAATTTACTTTCTGTTCTGAAACTAGAAAGAAGTAATGAACCTCATGAATGAAGTGCTTTCTATTCTGACACTGGGGATAAAACATTGAATTAATTTCAACTAAAGAAAAAATATTAAATCATATAGTCTGTATTACATAGGGAATGGGGAAAATGCAAACAGTTAATAAATACTTTCTGCTATCAAAATTCAGAGAATATCTCTTATTCAAGCAGAAAAACTAGTTTGAATGCAAGAGCTGAGAAGCAAATAGCAGAGTCAGGTAGTAATATGACACAAATGTTCTCAGAATTGGCAGCAGATGAAAAGTTTCAATTGAAGTTTTTAATTTACCTTAGACTAGACCTAAAGCTAGTCTAAGATCCAGGGTAACTTTAACTTCAAAGCATTGTAAGTGAAAGTCAGCTTGTTTCTAAAGAAATAATTAGGGATTGCCAATAATTTTGCAAAAAAATGGTATCTAAACATTCATATATTTTTAAAATATCTTTTTTTTATTTTTTTTTCTTCCCTGATACTAAAGTAAATAACACAGAATGGATGAGAAAAGATAGGATTAGTCAGTGTTTGAGAGGCTGTCGAAAGACAGGCACCTGAATGTATCAGTTATTAAAACTGTGAATGAGTACACCCATTCTGGAAAGCAATTTGGAATACCCATATTTTTGAAAGAAAAATTCTACTGCTAAAATTTATATGCCAAGAGTATCAATAATAAATAAAGGTCCTATGTATACTAAAGTATCATAAATAAAATGTGAAAGAAAAGAACTGAGTGGACAAAAGTTATGTCCATCAATTGGGGATTGGCTCAATAAATTTTGGTACATGAATATAAATTAATTCTTATATATTTTGAGAAATGGAATATATAATGAACTTATAAAAATTCAAAATAAAGCAAAAACAAATGAATTGATGAAAAAGGAAAAAAAGCAGAGTCAAGAAAATAATATAAACACCTGCAAAAATGTAAATGTAAAGAAATAACTCAAAACATTCAAAACTGACTACTGCAAAAATTACAAATTTCAAATTTGGCTTTAAAGAAAATATATTGAACAACAGATCTCCATATTCTTTTACACATGCTATAGTGATTTATTTTTAAAATGTTATCCTTTTTTGCTTTTTTTTAAAAAATATTATTAAGGAAGATTTAGAAGGCTTTTTTTTACACACATTTAGACCAAATAAAAGCATAACAATAAAAAATTATTTTTTAAAACAATATGAAGAAGGACATTATTTTATTACCTCAAGAGTTAATTATTTGATCAGTTTAGGTTTTCCCTGCCTCAGTGAAATTCCTAACCTTCCTTGATGGTTTAATAACCTGAATTCAAAAGTCATAAGCAAACAAACAAGGAAACACATAAAATAATACATTACAGATTAACTTGTAGTGATAAGGTGCCCAGAATTTGCTTAAAATGATCCTTTGGAAACAGACACACTGTCATATAATCACTGGAAATATATGCAAAATTTGCTGGACTTTGGAGGAAAAAAATGAGTTTTTTTTTTCTCCTCTGTTGGCTTTAACTTTTAGCATCTAGGGTCAGCTCTAGGCTACAGTGAAACATCAATATAAGATTATATTGAAAAACTGATTAGTAATTTTAAATATGAATATTTTAAGAGTTCACTTTTATTGGAGAAGTACAATTGACTTAATCTACCACTCTTAGAGAAAACCATAATTGATTAAAGATAACTATATTAAAATATCAGTCATGGAACATGGATGGAAATAATTAGCATCTTCATGGCTATTGTTATAAATCACTAATGTTTAATGTGACAATAAATGAATTCCCAAACAAAATAAAGGAATATTAGTGGGCTAAATATAATTGGAATTTCAGTCTTCATATTCAGGGTATAGAAGAATTTAAAACTGGGCAAAAAAGATCATACTGTTTCATTTACCATTTCTTTTCAAATGTTTTATTGTTTTCATTTCCTTCTTGTTCCTTTTAAAAGCACATTTGAAATAGAATCAATGTGTCTGAAATTACACTGATATATACATATATGTGTGTGGGTGTGTGTGTATGCACACATATGTTTATACACATTTGTGGCATTATAATGCATTAGGTACAATGTTATATGTAATTATGGCTATAACTACATCTATATATCTATATCTATAGTATATATAAATTTCTCTTTTTACGAATTTATTTTTATACCATTTGTATTAATCAAATAACTTGAATATTATCAAATTTGTGGAGAAGTGATAGTTTGAGGAAACAAAAGAGGAAAGTGCATTCATGAATGAAAAATCAGCATAAAGAAAATAAAGACAAGATGGAGTGCAGACACGACTATCTGTGACCTCCTCTGACCTTCTCTCATCAACAGCAGATTGAGCATCTGGACTGATTTTAGAGTCAAGGCACCCCCAAATTTTTGAAGTACAACACATTCCCAGAAATACTTATCTTGGAAGAGCTTTGGAACAGGTCTGTTTTAGTCAGGCAGAGGGACAGTTTGCACATTTAATCAGATTAGGTCATAAGTAAACCAAATTATCACTCTTTGCCGATGATATGATGGTATACTTAGAGAACCCTAGAGAATTTACTGAAAAACTATTAAAATTAATCCATAACTTTAGCAAAGTTGCAGAATACAAAATAAATCCACACAAATCATCAGCACTTTTATGCATCACTAACAAAATCCAATAGCAAAAGATAAAAAGGGAAATTCCATTTAATATAATTGTTGATGGTATAAAATATTTGGGAATATATCTGCCAAGGGAAAGTTAGGATCTATATAGCAAAACTACAAAACACTCTCCACACAAATAAAGTCAGACCTAAACAATTGGAAAAATATCAAGTGCTCTTGCATAGCCTGAGCGAATATAATAACGATTACAACACAACCTAATCTATTTATTTTAGTGCTATACCAATCAAACTCACAAGAAATTATTTTGCTAACCTAGAAAAAATAACAACAAAATTCATCTGGAAAAACAAAAGGTCAAGAATTTCAAGGGAATTAATGCAAAAAAAAAAAAAAAAAGCAAATGAGGGTTGCCTAACTGTACCAGATCTAAAACTATATTATAAACCAGCGGTCATCAAAACCATTTGGTACTGGCTAAGAAACAGAGTAGTTGATCAGTGGAATATTTTAGGTTCACAGGAAAAAATTGTCAATGACTATAGTAATTTAGTGTTTGATAAACCCAAAGAGCTCAGCTTTTGGCATAAAAACTCACTATTTAACAAAAACTGCTGGTAAAATTGGAAACTAGTATGGAAGAAATTAGACATTGACTCACACTTAACACCATACACCAAGATAAGGTCAAAATGGATTCATGATCTAGGCATAAAGAATGATATTATAAACAAATTAGAACAATGTAGGATGGTTTACCTCTCAGATCTGTGGAGGAGGAAGGAATTTGTGACCAAAGAAGAACCTGAGATCATCATTAATCACATAATAGATAATTTTGATTATATCAAGTTAAAAAGTTTTTGTACAAACGAAACAAATGTAGACAAGATTAGAAAGGAAGCAATAAACTGAGAAAATATTCATTTTAATTTTTAAATTAAAGCTTTTTATTTGCAAAACATATGTATGGGTAATTTTTCAACATTGACCCTTATAAAGCTTTCCATTACAAAATTTCCTCCCTAGTCCCCACCCCTCCCCTAGATGGCAGGAAGTCTAATACATGTTAATTATGTTACAATACTTGACAAATGTAATATGTGTATACATATTTTTAGAGTTATCTTGCTGTGCAAGAAAAGTCATATCTACAAGAAAAAAAATCTGAGAAGGGAAACATAATGCAAGCAAACATCAATAGAGAGCATGAGAATGTTATGTTGTGGTCCACATTTCATAGCCCTTTCTCTGGGTGTATATGACTTCCTTCAGTGAACAATTGGAACTGTTTTGAAACATTTCATTGTTGAAGAGAGCCATGTCCATCAGAATTGATCATCATATAATATTGTTGTTGCCATGTATAATAATCTCCTGGTTCTGCTCATTTCACTCAGCATCAGTTCATGCAAGTCTCTCTAGGCCTCTCTGAAATCATCATAGTCTGGGAAAACATTTTTACATTAAAAGGTTCTGACACAGCCCTCATTTCTAAAATATATAGGGAATTA
>JAJPUD010018760.1:0-28001 GCA_023553655.1 Myrmecobius fasciatus | reverse complement strand
CCTTATTTAACTATTCCCATCAGATGCTTTAGTCTTTCTTGTTTTGAATCTAATTTTTTTAAAAAGTGAGTGAAAAAAAAAATCTCCAAATTTGAGTTTTAGAGGAAAATAACCCACACGATCCCCTACAGCATTAAGGAATTTGTCAAAGATAAATATATTTCTCCCCACAAATTTCTCTTACTCTGTGGAATCTCAACAACATGTTTGATTTCAATGCACAAAAACCCTCAAACTTATTCCCCAACTACCTGCTAGCTCACCATATGGCACTATCTTTCTATACATTAAGCCCAAAAATGTGCTACATTCATTTGTGTTGTTCAACAAACAGTTCTGTAGAAAGAAGAGACATACTCTGTGACCTAGTTGGCTACAGGAACAACCAGTCATGTGGCAGTAGTAGCAAAACAAAATTGCAAGATAACTCAGTGACTCAAGGAAATGCTAAATATCATGCTGCTAGAATCATCACTTTAGGGCAAATCAGATTTTTGTGATTTTCATTTTCAAAGGTCCATATTTTGTAAAATCATAAATAACACTAACAAGAAATGGGACAGCATTGATTCATCTTATGAGAAGAGAAAATTAATACCCAAAGTACAGACCTGTCTTCACTAATGAGGAACATGTTAGAAAGATGGTATGGATTTTTATAAATGTATACATAATAAATGCTTTATTTATATGCTATTGGATAAAGCTCAAGAAAGTAAAGGAAATCAGAGGGGAATGAATTCTCTTTTTGCTTGTGTCAGTCTCTAAATTATGAGATCCCAAAATAGAACCAATGAATCAGCATCACAGGAAAAGAAGTGTGAGCAGGGGAAGATCCTTTCTTTGGTGTAAGTGGTATAATTCTGTGCACTCAATTGACAAATTGAACTTCTTGCAGGAAATGTACCTGTCATATTCACTGAGATACTCTTGAAAGTAACAATAGTTTGTGTAGCTCATGAGATTTTTCTTGGACTGGATGTGGAATGGGAAATAAAGGCCAAAATCTTTTCACTAATTTTTAAAAAACTTTATTTTGGGGTGAACTCAATAATCAGTAAAACTCTTGAGAATGATTCTTGGCTTTCTTCCCTATTGGGATTGAAGGAGAAATAAACCAATCTGTCCTTACCTTTCATAATGTTTTCAAGAGCATCCATAATGACAAAGCTTATTTTTCACACTCAACCCCTACGTTCAGCTTCTTGATTAAAAAAAATCTCTTGATCTCTGTCCAATTACCTTGCCTGTTAGCAAATTCCTACATTAAATTTTCCCTTTGAAGATTAATGGTCTTCATTTCCTTCTCATGTAATAGTTTAACATATTTATTCAACTCTCAGGATTTCTTCATGTCTGTCTTCTTCAGTATCATATATTTATTTGTAATTTTCTAAAGGCCAGAAATTGTTTCTATTATTGTATTGTAAACAAACCAATTCGGTAATGGCTACCTGGGACATAACATATAGGGCACAAATTTTTTATGTACTGCTTTTTATAAATGTATATCTTTTCAATGACAAAATATTTTAAATACTATGGCATATAGAAACCTATTTGGAAATAAACTAAAGTGAAACCTTAAGGTATCCAGTAGAAAGTGGATCCAGATATCACAATGTCTCAAGGAAGATTTATGTCAATTTTAAAATTTGCTTAGGCCATATATAAAATTCCATACCCATAAATCACTCAACTCTTTATATGATAGAGGGAAGTATGTTTTATCATCTGTCCTCAAGCACCAAATCTGATCATTGCAGTTAATCTTAGTTGGGTTTTTTTAGTACTTTTTCATTTATATTATTAGAACATATTATATGATTTTGCTACTCTCCAAAACCATTTTAATATATTTTATTATTAATTACTATAATACTTTTTTCATACTGCATTGATTTACACAAACCCTCCATTTTTTGGATCCTTCATATGCATTATTTCTTGTGATTCAATAATAATCTATTTCTTCACATACCACAATTTGTTGAACAAATCTATATGTTTCTTCTTGATTGTCATAAACTAATACTTGTTGGTGATAATAATCATGGTAGTCCTACAAAATATGAAGCAATCAAAATTGTGTAAAGCAGTCTTCTATGATACAAAGGATGAATATTTAATATACTATACTATGTCCTAGAGAAGAGTCATCTAGCTAGTATGCAGAAGATCACCTTAGTTCCAAGTTGCTCCATTTAGAGCATGCCCCAAGTCCTATACTTTTCAAAGACAACTTTACTTGTGGATAAGAAAATGATTCAACACACATGCTTTTGTAGCTTAACTTTTAGAAGTTAAAATAAGTTGTTTTTCTAGTAGTTGTGATCAGTTTTTCCCTACACATAGTAGCATTTGGGAAATGTTCAGCAGTATTCAAAGTAATGTTTAAAAACTAAACTAGAGAGATAAGAAGCCAAGAGAATAGAGCAAAGGCTACAACTTAGCTAAACTCTCCCTATATTCCACTCCAAACTAAAAAAAATGACACTTCAAATCAAATGAATTCAGGAAGAGACATTCTTTTCCAGGATAAGATAACTTGAGAGGTAGAAGAGGTCTGTGAGACTCTTGTGGCAGCTGGGCTAGAGTGCAGCAGTAGTAGCAGCACTAGGTGTAGTTGTAGACCTTAGAAGCAGCTGCAATAGCAACAGCCAGTTCTGGAATTCTCAGGCCAGAAATGGTAAGGGGGGTGGTCAGACAACTTTTCAGAAATATATTATAGGGCTTTTCTGATATCCTAAGACCATGAAAAGTGTAAATATATTATATAGCTGGTACTGACTGGCACCTATATCACCCATATATAGTTCTGGATCACACAGTTCTAGGGCAAAAAAAGGATATTAATTCCAGAATCCAAGAATATATTGTTTACAAGAGAACATGAAACAGAAAGACACACACAGAGTTAAAATAAAAGTCTAAAGCAGAATCTGTTATGCTTTAGCTAAAATACAAAAGATGGGAGCAATCATGATCTCAAACAAATCAAAAGCAAAAATAGTATTAATTGATTAAAAGATATAAGCACAGACAAGCTGTAAAGCTATATTTTGATAAAAGATACCATAGACAATGAAATGATGTCAAAGAATTTTATCAATTTCTCTGATAAAGGCCTCACTTATCACATATGTAGGGAATAGAGTCAAATTTATAAAAATAAGAGCCATTCTATATTTGATAAATGATCAAATGATATGAACAGTCAGTTTTCAGAAGAAGAAATCAAAGCTACCTACATTCATATGAAAAATACTCTAAATCACTATTGATTGGAGAAATGCAAATTAAAACAACTTTGAGGTACCATCTCACACCTATCAGAAATGAGAAATGCTGGAGGTGGGACAGATAGGAACACTATTAAACTATTGATGGAATTGTGAACTGGGCTAATCAATCCGGAGAACAATTTGGAACTATGCCCAAAGGGCTACAAAACTCTGCGAGCCCTTTAGCCATGAATCTATATTCTAAAGAGATTAAAGAAAAATGAAAAGGATCTATATGTACAAAAATATTTATAACAGCTCTTTTTGTTGTGGCAAAGAATTGATAATTGAGGAAATGCTTATCGAATGACTAATGGCTGAACAAGCTGTGGTATATGATTGTGATAGAGTACTATGTTGCTATAAGAAATGATCAGGGAGTGGTTTCAGAAAAAAACAACAACAATATGAACTGATACAAAGTAAAGTGAGAAAAATTGGGAGATTCTTGTGCATGGTAATATCAACTGTGAAAGACTTGGCTACAGAGAGCAACGTAATGATTCAAGACAATTCTGAAGGTCTAATAATGAAAAAAAAAAGAGAACTGATTAAGTATAAATTGAAATACCATTTTCTCACTTTTTATTATTTTGGGGATCATATAACTAATATGGAAATATGTATGCATGGTTTCACCTATATAACTAACATAATTTTATGTGTCTACTCAGTAAGGGAAGAGTGAGAGGAAGAGAATTTGTAACTCAAAATTTTAAAAAAAAGTGTTAAAAACAAATACATTTAGGCAGATGGTGGAGAAAAAGCAATGATTCCGCTGAACCTCCCCTAAATCCCTCTGAATACCTTTCAATAATGCAGAATTGCCTAAATAGAAAGAGCCATAAAAACCTACTGAAGAAATAAAACTTAAAAAAGTAGAATTGGCTAAATGGAAAAGGTACAAAAGTTCACTTAAGAAAAAGATTTCTTACTATGCCCAAAGGGCTATCAAAATATGCATACCCTTTGATCCAGCAGTGTTTCTCCTGGGCTTATATCCCAAAGAGATCTTAAAGGAGGGGAAGGGACCCACGTGGGCAAAAATGTTTGTGGCAGCCCTTTTTGTAATGGCAAGAAACTGAAAATTAAATGAATGCCCATCAGTTGTAGAATGGCTGAATAGATTTGGGTAAGTAAATGTTATGGAGTATTATTGTTCTGTAAGAAATAAGCAGCAAGATGATTTCAGAGAGGTCTGGAGAGACTTACATGAACTAATATTAAATGAAATAAGCAGAACTAGGAGATCATTATACATGGCAACAACAAAATTATATGAAGACCAATTCTGATGGACATGACTTGTCTTTTTCTTCTTTTTTTTTTAAATTAAAGCTTTTTATTTTCAAAACAAATGCAGGGATAATTTTTCAACATTGACCCTTGCATAGCTTTGTGTTTCAGATTTCCCTCCCTTTCCCCCACCTCCCCTAAATGGCAAGCAATCCAATATATATTATACATGTTAAAATATATGTTAAATCCAATATGTGTAAACATATTCATACAATTCTCTTGCTACACAAGAAAAATCAGATCAAACAGGAAAGTAAATGAGTAAGAAAACAAAATGCAAGTGAACAACAACAGAAAGAGTGAAAATGTTATGTTGTGATCCACACTCAGTCCTATCAGTCCTCTCTCTGGGTGTAGATGGTTCTCTTCATCAAAAGACCATTGAAACTGGCATCAGTCATCTCATTGTTGGAAAGAGTCACGTTCAGCAGAATTGATCATCCTATAATATTGATGTTGCTGGGTACAATGATCTCTGGTTCTGTTCATTTCACTTAGCATCATTTCATGTCTCTCCAGGCCTCTCTAAAATCATCCTACTGATCAATGCTAATAGAACAATAATATTTCATTAACATTCATATACCATAACTTATTCAGCCATTCCCCAACTGATGGGCATCCATTCAGTTTCCAGTTTCTTGCCACTACAAAAAAGGGCTGCTACAAACATTTTTGCACATTTTGATCCTTTAAGATCTCTTTGGCATAGAGGCCCAATAGAAACACTGCTGGGTCAAAGAGTATGCATAGTTTGATAACTTTTTGAACATAGTTCAAAATTGCTCTTCAGAATGGTTGGATTCATTCACAGTTTTACAAACAATGTATCAGGGACATGGTTCTTTTCAATAATGAGATGATTGAGGCAGTTCCAATGATCTTGTGATGAAAAGAGCGATCTACACCTAGGGAGAGAACTGAGTGTGGATCACAACATAGATTTTCACTCTTTTTGTTGTTGTTTTCTTGCATTTTGTTTTCTTTCTCATTTTTTCCTTTTAGATCTTATTTTTCTTGTGCAGTATGATAATTGTATAAATATGTATACATATATTGGATTTAACATATATGTTTTTAACATGTTTAACATGTTGAGTTACTATCTAGGGGAAGGTAGGAGGAAGGGGGAGAAATTTGGATCACAAGGTTTTTCAAGGGTCGATGTTGAAAAATTATCCATGCATATGTTTTGAAAATAAAAAGCTTTCATAAAAAAAGAAAATGATTCCTTAAAAATTAGAATTTAGTGAATGGAAGCTAATAACTTTATGAGAAATCAAGAAACAAGAAAAAAACAAAAAACCAAAAACAAACCAATGTAAAATATCTCATTGGAAAAGTACTTGACTTGGAAAATAGATCTAGGACAGATAAAAATTATTGGGCTACCTGAAAGCCGTAATGAAAAAAGAGCCTAGATATCATCTTTCAAGAAATTATCAAGGAAAACTGTTTTAATATTTTACAATCACAAAAATTTAAAGAATCCACTGATCCTCCTAAAAGATATCACAAAAAGGAAATCCCAAGGAATATTATATACAGATTTCAGGGCTCCCAGGACAAGGCAAAATATTGTAAGCAGCCAGAAAGAAACAATTCAAATATCATGGAGTGACTTTCAGGATATCACAAGATTTAGCAGTTTCTATATTGAAATATCAGAGGGCTTAGAATATGAATTCTGGAGGGTCAAGGAGTTAGGATTACACACAAGAAACTGGCTTTAATCCTTCAGGGGGAAAGTGGAGATTCAATAAGTAGAGGATTTTTGAGCATTCCTGATGAAGAGACCAGAGTTGAATAAAATATCTGACTTCTAAATACAAAACTCAAGAGAAGCATAAAAAGGTAAACAGGAAAGAGAAATCATAAGGGACTTAATAAGGTTAAGTTGTATATATTTGTACATCAGAAGATGATATTTGTAACTCATAAAAACTTTCTCATTATTAGTGCAGTTTAGGAGGATATGTAGACAGAGCACACAGGTGAAAGTTGAACATGAAGGAATGATATCTAAAAAAAATAAATTAAGGAGGCGAGAGAAGAATATACTGGGGGGAAAAAGGAAACAAAAAGACAAAATGGGGCAAATTTTCTCACATAAAAGAGGCACTAACAGAGAAATATAACTGACTATAGAAATCTATCTTACCCTACAGGAAAGTGAGAGGGGAAGGGGATAAGAGAAGGGGGAAGTGATAGAATGGAGGGCAGATTGGGGAAGGCAGTAATTAGAAGCAAAACCCTTTTAAGAAAGGACAGGGTGAAAGGAGAAAGAAAAAAATAATAAGCACAGGGAGAAATAGGATGAAGGGAAAAATAGTTAGCAAGAATAAATGTGAAAAAATTTTTAAGCAAGTTTCTCTGATAAATGCCTCATTTTTCAAACATATGGAGAACTGAGTAAGATTTATAAAAATGAGTCATTCCCCAATTAAAAGATCAAAAGATATGAAGTTTTCAGATGAAGTAATCAAAGCTATGTATAGCCATATGAAAATAATGTTCTATTTCACTATTCATTGGAGAAATGCAAATTAAAATAATTCTGAGGAACCATCCCTTACCTATCAGATTGGCTAATATGACAGAAAAAGAAAATGTCAAATGTTAAAGGGCATGTGGGGGGAAAATAGACATTAATGAACTATTAGTGGAGTTGTGATCTGATTCCACCATTCTATAGAGTAATTTGGAACTATACCCAAAGGGCTATAAAACTATGTAAATCTTTGACCTGTAACTGCAAGTACTAGTTCTGTATTCCAAAAGAAATAAAAAACAGAAAAGGAAAAAGACATCTGTGTACAAAAATATTCTTAGCAATTCTTTTCTGGAAACAAAGACTTGAAAATTGAGAAGATGCCCATCAATTGGGGAATAACTGAACAAATTGTGGTATATGATTGCAATGAAATGTTATTATGCTATAAGAAATGATGAACAGGATGTTCACAGAAAAACCTGGAAAGAATTATAGAAGCTGATGCAAAGTGACAAGTATTGTGTACAAACTAACCATTGTAAGATCATCAGCTGTGAACAACTTAGTTATTTTCAGTGATACAATGATCCATGACAACTCTGAAGGACTTAAGACAAAAAGTGCTAACTTTCCCCAGAGAAAGAACTGATGGTGTTTGAATACAAATTGAAACATGCTTTTTATTTCCCTTATTTTTCTTGAGTTTTTTGGTTTGTTTTCTTTCACAACATGATTAATATAGGAATATGTTTTGCATGACTACATGTGTATAATCTATATCAAATTGCTTACTTTCTCAACAAGAGGGGTGGGAAGAAAGGGATGGAGAGAGTTTGGAACACAAAGTTTTAAGAAATGAATGTTAAATTGTTTTTACATGTAATTGGGGGAAAATAATATACTAAATAAAAATAAGAATAAATATATAATTTTTAAAAATTATAGTTGGGGAATAAAGAAGAAAAATACAGCAAAACATATAAAGGTAGATTTAAAAAAAAAGAAAACTATCTTAGAAATTAATGTTTTCACAAATAGCTAACCTATTACTTAGGACTATTTAGCAATAGCTATGTATCATCTAGGTGGAACAGGAAATAGAGCACAGGTTTTAGAGTCAGAAAGACTCATCTTCCTTAGTTCAAATCTGGTCTCAAACCCTTAGCAGCTGTGTAACCTTGGGCAAGTCACTTGGCCCTGTTCACCCTGTTTACTCATCTATAAAATAAGCTTAAGAAGGAAATAGCAGATTAGTATCTTTGCTATGTAAACCAAACTAAAATTCACAACAATTTAAAAAAACAGATGGGATCACAAAGAATTATATAGAACTGAAAAAACATAGCTGACTAAAACTTTTCATAATTTCCTAATAAAGATTCTCTTGTATCATACTACATAGAAATATTATTCATGTCCTGTCCCCATATCCTGTTCTAAATTGGTGGGTTTGGGGGATGAGTGGGTAGGCTGATTTAACTTGATTGTATATAATAAATTTTAAGTACCTATGATGTCCAAAGCACCGTAATAAAGACACAAATAAAAAAAAATTATCACTGCCTTCAAAGAGTTTACATTCTCCTATGAGATTAATTGCAGTAACAGCTAAAATCAGGAGTAACAACTCCAGTGAAACTCAGATCTTCCAAGTATGCAGAATTTCCAAATAACAGCTTCTGAAATCACTTCAGACTCCATCCACTGATTTCCTTACAATCCTCTTGATGTAAGGATTGAATTGTCCTCTGGAATAGGATTGGATCAGTACTACCTGTACCTGGGGCATATGATTCTCCTACATCTTCCTTCTATTACCACAAAAAATGCCTAGCTTAATTAGATAACTTGTATTACTGAAGATCTGGAAAATTATAAATTTGAAAGTGTGAGGTAAATAGCAACACTGGATCTTTTTCTCCATTCCTCATTATGGAAATATTACATTAATGCATACTTTACTGACATTTTCTGTCCATGGATTTTCTCTCCTAGTACTGTATAGTCTTTATAATTTCAAGCTGCTTTAGTTAGAGTCTCCTTAGATATGGTTGTGAATTTGCCATTGATGGTGGTAGTGGGGTCTCCCAATTCCCTGTTTTATCAGCTTTCCCTAAACACCCAATGTCAACATAGGTTACTCCTTTAAAGTGACTTTATCTACTGAGAAGCCTCCTCAAATCTATTCTACTAACACTGTGCCAATATATGGAATAGGTTGTTTTATAGATTTTAAGGAAAGGATTCTTATGTGAACTTTCCCAAGATAGGATGACATCCTACTTGTCATGTCTTTTGAAATTTAGCTCCTTTGCCCTTTCTATTGATATTCCAGGATGAGCATTAAATTTTGGTTGTCAAGTTAAATGGACAGGAATGGGTGAATTTCATTCGGGTCACCCTTACATCTACTAATGTGGACAAGAATCCCTTAGAAGAAGTAAAATAGACCTCATAGTCAATAAAATGGTGAGAAAAGCAGTCCTGGGATATAATTTTTAAAAATGTCAGAATAATATCTATTTGAATCCCAAGCAAACTGTTTAATATCAGAGCATTACATGTCTATGCTCCAACCACTACTGCCAAAGAGGCCAAAGTTTATCAGTTCTTTGAAGACCTACAACATCTTCTACAAATAACACCACTCCCTTCCTCCCCAGACAAAAAGCTGTTACATTCTTCATGGGAACTGGAATGCTAAGGTAGGACATCAAAAGATAATTAGAATAACAGACAAATTTGGCCTTGAAGTACAAAGTGAAACAAGGAAAGACTAATAGAGTTTGTTAATATAACTCTCTGGTCATAGCAAACTCTTTTTCAACAATCCAGATCATGATTCTACACATGGACATCACCAGATGGTGAACACTGAAATCAGCTTGATTATGTGCTGCAGCCAGAAATGAAAAGCTCTATATTGTCGGTTAGAACAAGACCTGGATCTGACTTGTTCAGATCATGAGTTTCTTATTATAAAATTCAGAATGAAATTGAAGAAAGTAGGGGAAACCATCAGATCATGTAATTGTGATCTAAATAATATCCCTTATGAATATGTAATGGAAGTACTGAATAGATTTAAGTGATTATATCTGGTATTTAGAATATCTGAAAAACTATGGATTTGTTTGTAATATTATATAGGTTTGTAATATTATATAGGAAGCAGCAACAAAGAAATATTCCAAAGGGAAAAGAATGTGAAGAAAGCAAAATGGATCCCTGATGAAGTTTTTAAATAGCTGAGGAAAGAAGGATAACTTAAAGGAAAGAAGAAAGGGAAAGATATAAACAATTAAATGCAGAATTCCAAAGAATAGCAAGGAGACATAAGAAAGTTTTCTTATACGAGTAATAGAATAAAATAAAAGAAACCAAGAGAATGGGAAAAATAAATATCTCTTTAAGAAAAAAAGAGGTAGCAAGAATACATAGAACTATACAAGAAAGATCTTATCTTTCATAACTTTCATAAAAGTAGCCATGATGATGTGCTTACTGATCTAGAACCAGACATCCTAGAGAATTAATTAGGAAGCATTGTTAATAATAAGGCTAGTGGAGGTGATAGAATCTTAGCTGAGCTACTTAAAACCCTAAAAGATGCTGCTATAGAAGTGCTGAATTCAATTTGCAAAACTCCACACTGGTCCCTGGACTGGAAAAGATCAGCTTACATCCCAATCCTAAAGAAGGCAATGCCAAATATTGTTCTATTTACTTAACAAATTGTGTTTATTTCACATGCCAGCAATAATATGCTTATAATTCTGCAAGTTAGGCTGCAACAATATGTGAACCAAGAATTATTCGAAAAGTAGGATAGTTTTTAGAAGCAAAACTACAGGACAAATTGCCATCATTCATCAGATTACGGAGAAAGCAAAAAAGTTCCAGAAAACTACCTACTTCTGCTTCATTGACTACACTAAAGAATTTGATCATGTAACTCATAACATAGTGTAACAAGTCCTCAGAGAGATGGGATCATCTTACTTGTCTCTGGAGGAACCTGTATCCATGTCAAGATACAAAAGTTTGAACCAAATATGAAACAACTGATTAGTTTAAGATTGGAAAAGTTCTACAAGGTTGTATACTGTCACCTTATTTATTTAATTTATATATAAAGTACATCAGGTAAAATACCAAGCTGAATGGATTAAAGCCAGAATTAAGATTGCTGGGAGAAATAGCAACAATTCCATTTTGCAGGTGATACCATTCTGGTGGCAGAAAGAGGAATTAAGAAGCCTCTTGATGAGGATAAAAGAGGAAAATTTAAAATCTGATTTGAAGTTTGACATGAAAAGAACATAAGATTTTGGCAAATGGTTTCATCACATCCTGGTAAAGAGAGGAAGAAGAAATAGAAACAGATGGTATATTTTTGGACTCAAAGATTATTGCAAATGGTGACTGTAGTCATGGAGATTCGAAGATGCTTATTCTTGGAAGAAAAGCTATAGCAAATCTAGATTAGCAAACTAAAAAGCAAAGACACTCACCTTGCTGACAATGGTTCATAATCTGATGAATGTTGGCAATTTGTCCTGTAGTTCTGCTTCTGAAAATTAGCCTACTCTTTGGATAATTCTTGGTTCAAATATTACTGCAGCCTAACTTGCAGAATTATAAGCATAATATTGCTGGCATGTGAAATAAACACAATTTGTTAAGTAAATAAAAAAATCTTTGGCATTACCCTTCTTTACAACTGGATGAAAGCTGATCTTTTCCAATCCAGTGACCAGTACAGAGTTTTCCAAATTTGCTGACAAATTGAATTCAGCACTTCAATAGCATCATCTTTTAGGATTTTAAATAACTCAGCTAAGATTCTATCACCTCCCTTAGCCTTATTGTTAACAATGCTTCCTAATTAATTCTTCAGGATGTCTGGTTCTAGATCAGTAAGCATACCATTATGGTTACTTGTATGAAATACAAATCTTTCTTGTATAGTTCCATGTATTCTTGCCACCTCTTTTTTTCTTAAAGAGATCTTTTATTTTTTTCCCATTCTAGTAGTTTCTTCTATTTCATTGTATTACTACATGTAATGATTAAATGTAATGACATGACTACTATGTAAGTCAAAGGTATGGTTTTTCCAGTAGCAATGTATATCTGTGAAGGTTGTTCTGTAAGGAAAACTGAGCACACAGAATTGAGGTTTTTGAATTGTGGTGCTGGAGATAATTTTGAGAGTCCCTTGGACAACATGGAGATCAAATCAGTCAATACTTCAAAAAATAATTTAGACTGTTCACTGGGACGTCAAATATTCAAGTTGAAGCTTAAATATTTTGGCCACAAACAAGATGTTTGTGGGTTTTTTCCCCTTTATCCAAAGGCTATGAAGTATCATTTCATGGTCCTTCTCATTTTGTATTGCAGTTTTCATGAAGAACATTTGCAAAAATATTACCAGGAATGGCATTGCAACCATTTGTAAATAGATGTTAAAGAGAAAGAAGAATTCTGCAGCTTGAAAGATTCTAACTTAAATCAATATACACTTTAATGATTGGTGACTTCAGAGCAAAGGTAGACATCAGGAGGAAGACAAATTACTGCCTCCAAGATGTGCTGGAAAATATGGTTGTAAAATAAGAAATGAATGGCTGAAACTATATAGAAGTCTCATTTCTATGTATCATAAATATAAGAAAATCAGAAGATACTTGACATTGTTAAGATTATATATTATCACAAAAGAATAAAATTGATTATATTTTAGCAGAAAGAAAATTACTTATTAGTGCCTCACATATCAGCTGTTTGCATACTGTCAGACCACTAACTTATTAGAAAAATCAAAATTTGTGAAAAGGCAGGGGTGGGTGGGTGGAGCTAATCCTCATGTGGAAGAGTATGGAGAGACTACATATACTTTAAGTAAAGTATAATGGAAGTTTCCCCAATTTGGAGCATGAGCAGAAGGAAAGCCTTTTGCATGAAACCAAAAAGACTTCACACAACAGAGTTAGCATAGTGAAAGTAATTAGAATATCTGTACATGCACCTGATAGCCAAAAGTAACAAACTCAGGGCTCTGTATCTCCATGCCTTTTCCCTTTGGATTCTTCCAGGCCTAAAACGTATTCTCTTTTCACTTCTGCTTCTGAGAGTCCCTGAATTCCTTCAAGACTCAGCTCAAACACCATGTTTTTCACAAATCTTTTTTTTGATTCCCTCAGCTATTAGTGCTCTCCTACTCAGGGTTTCCTCAACATGATGTGTGTGTGTGTTATATGTACTAATATGTGCACAATTGTCTCCATTTATAGAATCCTTGAGGGCAAGGATTTTTTTTTTTACTTTTATCTTCATATCTCCAATGTTTTACACAGTACTTGGCACATAGTAGGCCCTTAATAAATGTTATATTATTTACTGCAGAGTGACTATAGAGCACTGGTAGATTCCTTATGATAATCCACGTCATACTAAAATTCACAGTAATTTGTAGTAGTTGATATTTATTTTGAATTTGCTTCATGTTTAATGATGAATGAGATTATTTTGCCTTCTTTAAAAAAAAACTGGTGTCTGTTCTTTTAAACAAATGATCGATGTCAAACAAATCACTTAGCTGACTCAAAAAGATATTGCTTCTATGAAGCCTTCCACTACCTGAGGCTGGAGGGAAAAGAATAGGATTAGGATCCAAAAGAGCTTTGATGGCTGTCATCTCCACAACAGGATGTTGACAGGGGGAATAAATAACTTCTTGAGAGCAACTTGTTAAACTGGGTTAAAAGAAGATCTATAAGGATGTGGCCTACTCTAATGCCACCCCCAATTGGATTATATTTTATTACTCAGCTGAACTGTATCCCATGATTCAGTTTGTGGTTAACTAAAGGGGTCACCAGATGCAACAGCTCATATTTCCTGAACATATTTTGGCAGAAATTTGTGGATTGCTTTAAGAAAAAGCCCAGCCTGTGTCAGAGTAAGAGAAAGCTTCTCTATAGTTATTTAACAGGAAAAAAAAGACAAGCCAGGAAAGTTAAGACGTCTCCTTCTCATACTTGAATTTTTGTTCCTAGAAAACAATTCTCAAACCAAACAATCACGACTTCCACATGTATGGGTATGTATATGTACACAGGAGAACAACTGTTTTCCTTCTTTTTTTTAAAAAAAAAATCTAATTTCTTAGGGTAACTCCCTATTCTGCTACTTTGTCATCAAAGAACTCTTCAGTGGCAATTGATCCTCAAGGGAACTGAATGCTGTGTCCCTGGGGAAATGATGAACCTTCAATTTCTGGAGGAAGAAGTTCAGTATCTATCTGGTCACTGTCAGTTCCATAGAGTTCAATTTGCCTCATAGGGCTCAGACTTTTGTTTGCCAGATAGCTGCTCATATACCATATACCTACCTGGTTATATGGAGTACAGGAAGCTCAGAGGTTGAGATCTCTGTGCCAAACTGCCACCTTGTACATAAAACTAGCCTTTTTTCCTTAGCCAAATTTTAAAGAGATTTCTTAAAAAGTACTTTTTACCTCATGAATTATAAAGGAAGTCAGTTTTGAAACACGCATTCATACGCACAGTGTAAGGAGAGAGAATTACCAGATAGAAGAACAGCATAGAAAATTACAAGAGACCCAATCCACATATAATTAGTTTGGTAGTATCTCCTCTCTATAGTCAAAGTCTATGGAAATGGTCAAGATAACCAATGAAATATTTTGAGCAAGGGCAAAAACTTAAGGTTCTGCTTGCCTTTATGTACATAAGGGGATACATTTTCCTTTATCAAATGGAAACCAGTAGTTGTGAAACTGTCTTCCATGCAATGCATTTACATCGGAAATGGCTACAGCTGGGATGGGTTGAAGATGGGGGGCACTTCATATATATTGCTTCAAGATGAGTCTTTGTCATAAATATAGGTGCCTGGGAACCCATTTTCTGTAAAATTAAGGAGCAGATGCAGCATGACATGGCTGATAAAAGATCACTTGGGGAATCAGGTTTAAGTCCTGTCTCTAATATGTTATCTGTATGACCATAAGAGAATTGCTTACCCTCTTAGTACTCCAGGGTAGTTTCTAAGACTATAAGTTACAGATGAATTGACCATTGTCATCAGTGGAGATTCTGCTGTTTGTTAACAGGTAGGGACAAAGTGCCATCTCTCCTCCCTTCACTCCCTCAAAATAGAAGGTTGAACCAGATTATTTCCAAGCTTGTTTCTGACATTTTCGAATTGAGTATTTCCTGCTGTTGCTTATCTTTACATTTTGTACGTTTATCCATTGATTATAATCAAGAGAGCTTCGATTCAATTCATCCTTTACTTATTAAGTGACCTGTGTGTTCAGGCACTGTATTAGATGACAGGGATATCCAGATAAAAATGAAAATAGCCACTACTCTCAAGGAACTTCTATCCTGCCAGAATCTGACCAATTAGAATGTAACCAAAAGTAGATCTGACTTTTGTTCTAGAATAAGAAAACAAAGGTCCAACATTGGAGCTGAATCTTAGAATTTTAGTTAGGAATATTTTCTCCTGGGATAAAAAACAGTCAGTGGTTGTTCAGTTGTATAAGAGATAGTATTTCCAACCAGAGTGAAGTCCAACTAGGGCAGAAGTCCAGTTCTCTGCAGTGGGAAGTTGAGCTCTAGAAATGAGAACCTTCCAGTGGGAGGTTGGCAGACAGTTGTTATTTCTGGGCTTGTATTTTTTTTTTTTTAGTGAAAACTTTCTCCTAGAGAGAAAGCTTCCTTCTGTTGCTCTTCCTGGCCCTACTTTGCCCCCACAGAAAGATGTCTCCCCCATGTGGGTATTTGAGGGTAAAGAACCATTCACCCTACACTAGATACAACTCCAATAAATCTATTGCCTACAATTTAAAACAAAAGTCAGATCCCTGAGTTTTATTCCTGACTCTTCCACTCACTCCCTAGGTGACCTTGAACAAGTTGTTCCTTTACTCTCCTGGCTTGTGTTTCCCTGTTGATAAAGATGTGAGTAATGATATTTGAGACTGCTTTCCATATAAGGAAGTTGTGAAGATTAATGAGATACTGTTTGTAAAGCAGGCTGAGCTCTTTAGGAGAAAGGTGCCACATAAACACAAAGTGTTGTTATTGTTCTTCAACAACATTGGATTAGCTAAATTCCTCATATGCTTCTCATACTCACAAGCCCATCTCTCCATCCCAGATGGGTGGATCTGCTTTGAGTTTTGACATTCCCATCTATGAATTCTCTTAGAAAAGCCACCTGCCTCCGTTCTTAGTACATTGTGCATCCGATCCCCTCTGTTCACATTTCTTGTCATTGCAGAAACAGAAACAGATGCTATGGTGAAATTTTTTAAAAAGCACAAAAGTGACTAATGCCAACTTTTGCATTTTTCTACTGTTTAAAAGTGGACAAAAGGTGATTAGGGTCTAGCTATTTCTTGACTATTTGTGAACCTGGGGCACAAGGATGTCAGAGCTAAGGAAATGACAAAAAGAAAGGTGAAGTGAAAGAACATGGTGTCTAGAATAAGAAGCTTTGAGTTCAAATTCTTTTTCTAATATCTCTATGACCTTGAATATCTACCTCTTTATGCCCCAGTTCCATATCTGTCCAATATTAGGGTTGGACTAGGTCCAACTAGCTATGCTGGGAATTTTTTTTTTCTTATCTAGATCAGTGCTAACTGCTATAGGTTACAGTAGAAAGAGAGTTGATTCTGATATGGACACCTTGTGAGTTAAAATTCAACTTGACTCCTGTTATTTGCATAAACTTTGGCAAATTGTTTAATGCCAATTTCTTCACCTGAAAAATAAAGCTATCGGGCTAGTTGGCCTTTGAGGTCTCTTCCTGTTCTAAAGTTTTGATATTATGATCTTTTGAAATATTCTCCAGCAAGAAAATTCCAGATCTCATCTGTAACATCAGGTATTAGAGTTTTGAGGGCATTATCAGTAAATCAACCAGACTTAAGTACCTACTATATGCTAAGCCCTGTGCTGAGTGAAGTGAACAATTCCTGCTATTGGAGTTTACTCTAATGGGGAAAACAACAGGCAGCTTCATTGACTTGCTCATCTCAAAAAGACAGTAGTTATTCTTGACTCAAGAACCTACCCTTTATTTATCATGCCAGCTGGAGCATAAATAAATTAATTTCTGATAATCAACAAGTATATAAAAACAGTTGAGAATTTTAAACTAATCCATCCATCCAGACAAAGTTGTCTCATTTGGGTTTCACTTTCACTTCCTGACCCTGTCTGTCCCCATGGTGGAGGTACTAAGATGAAATGAAATTGAGATAAAGTGGCAAGAGTAGGGGAAAGGAAGGGAAATCAGGGGCAAGACTAATCCTGAAATTGAGTAATTAGGCCCTTGATAACCCAGTTTATTGCATGGTGGTCAGACATGCTGAAAAAAGTGAGAGTCAGTGATATTCTCTTCATTTGGATTCATTATGCCTCAAATGTTGTGTTTTTCAGAGATAGCTGGGCTCTTAAATATGAGACGTTAATATTCAGAATCAGTAAAATGTGCAGAAATTGATGTTCTTCTGAGAATCTTAATCTTGCATTAGCAGGCTCTTTTGCATTTAATTTTGTCCCTTGTTCCCGTGAAAGGCAACAAAGGTTTCTTTTGAAGTAAGAAACTTTAAAATACATGTAGATTTAAAGCCATTTGCAATCTTTGAATGTTCAGTTGTTTACTAGGATCGATGGAAACAGCTCCCTTATTTTGAAGTTCCAGATGATGCATAGTTGATATGAACACATAAGCCTTATGGTCTATTTCCTTCTGTAAAATAATCAAAACAAGAAAAACTGTAAAAACTCATCAAATAGGCATCACTTGGCATTAATATTGGCCATGCCAATTGTCCCCCAGACAATATGATAAATATAGTCCCCTTGAAATATAGTTAAATTCAGACTTCAATGTGCTCAAGTCTAAAAGAAAATTCAACCAGTCTAAAAGAAATACTTCAGAATTTGGAGATGGAGCAGGGAGCAGAGTATCAGGCATTAAACCAAGCAAAATTGATTTCATTCAATTATCTTTATTCCTTGTTTCAAATAAAAATTTCTGTCTTTGGGAACTCTGAGTATATTTTCTGTAGGCCAGAGCTTGTGTTTTTTTAGCTTAGTGATTTGGGAAGCAGGAAGTTAGACTAGGATAAATGGGAACCATTTCTGCTTTTTTTAGGCTGGTAAAAATCTTCATGGATTTGGTTTTTATTTTTATTTATCTGCAAGATTGTTTTAAACTTTTTAAACTATACTCAGCATGCCTTTGTAGAAGAAGAATGTAAGTGAAATGAATATTGAGCCTATTTCTTCAAACCAATCCTAGATTATCCTAGTGAAAATAGCAATACCAATAACAATTTAAGAAAAACAAAACTAATTGTTCATAATTCACACTTAATAAACAGTAGGAAGATACTGCTTGTTTTGTCCAGTTCTTTTAAAGGAAGACAGAGGGAGCTTTAGAGCCATATTCCCAGGCTTGAATTTGCTTAGCCTAGGGCTGTCTTATCAGCAATTGCTATCTATAGCAGTCTGATTAATCCAGGGCAATTCTTTAGTTCCTTTCCATCATTTGAAGATAAACACAGATTTTTATACAGGGTTTCTCTCCAAGAACCCTGGTCTCCTGGGGATTATCTCCAATTTACCTTGTGTATTTCTTATTTGCACGTAATTGTTGGCATTTCAATTTCCTATTAAACTAAATTAAATGAGAGAAGAGATTGGTTTTTTCCTTTTAAAAAAAAAATATTCCCCCCAATTTAGCATAATGCCTGGAACATAGTAGGTACTTCATACATGCTTTTTGATTCTACTTGACACCGTGAAAACTTTGAATGTGTGAAATCAAAGGAATCATAGAAACTTATATAGACATGACCAATGTGTTAATACATTTTATTAAAAAATATATGTATATATATACATATATATAATGTACAACATATATTACATATATTACTAGTGAGCGTGTCTGTTTAAGGGGAAGAAAGAGTTAGTGAATAGATAGATATACAATAAAAATCAATGAAATACTTTTAAAAATGCATAGAAGAAAAATATAGAAAAGGGCATAAAAATTTATTACTACTTCATTACAATTAACATATACTTCTTAAAAAAACAAACTGTACATAACAAAAGTTTAGTTTCATACCCATGGAGGTCATTCTGTATTAAAAGTTTGAGGAAATAAAAGAATTAACTCATCAGCACCTTCCGACTTGAAAATTCACTGGCACTTCTCCAAACATTCACTTGTCCTATATGGTGGTTACTACCACTCAGAATCATTCAAATCAAATGTTAACATTTACCAGGGCTTGAGGATCATAATTACCCCTCTAAGTGTTACTATCACTTTATAGAATTGACACATTCACCCAAAGTCCAGATACTCTCTATCAAGTCCAGATACTCTCTATCTGAGAGCTACAACTTTTCCAATCAGTTGCAAAAGGAAAGCTCACCCGTCTCTCTCTGTCTCTCTGTCTCTGTCTCTGTCTCTGTCTCTCTCTGTGTCTATCTGTCTTTCTGTCTCTCTCTCTGTCTGTCTCTCTCTCTCTGTCTCCCTCTCTGTCTCTCTGTCTGTCAGTCTCTCTCTCCTTCTCCCTCTTTCTCTTTCTCTCTGTAAAAGTCGCTTCTCGTGTATCCATTGTGGATTTAATTCCACAAGACTGTACTTAGACAGCCTTCATTCCTCATACTCATTCCTCAGTGTTCTATTCCTCCTATATATACATTCAGTTATCTATCCTGAATTTCACTTTCTCCCTGTCACTTCCTGTTCTATTTTACTCATTCAGTATTTACTCTATGGTCAAAAACAAACATAGCAAATTCTACTTCATAGATGCAATGGCCAATCCATGTTCTGTTCTCAGCATGCTCTCACCATTATTCCTAATGTTAATTGAACACCAGTGCCAAAAGAAATGGATTGTTGCTGTCTAAATAGTCAAGGAAAGATAGTTAACAATTGGTTACAAATGTAAAGCTACATCTTCCTGGCCAGTTATTTGTTTTTCCTTGGAATTCTGAATTTAACAATTTAACAATTCCAGCTTTAAAAACTTTATTCTATGATCCTATAATCTGAATGTTGGTTAAAAATTATCAACTATGACATACATATTCACTTCACTAAGAAACAGAAAAAATAGAGATTAATCTTTCCAAGGTCCAGTATTTTGTGGAAAAACTGGTAGGATCTTGGTCCTTGATTTCTTGTTTCTCCTGTCCTCTTTGCAAGGGACCACAGACCATTTTCATTTATTCAGTCAGTATTAATCCTGTACAATGTAAAAGATAAAGCTAGCAATGATATTTATTTTAGGGAGAATATAGAAATTGTTGTCTGGGAGCATTTCTCTGGGATTAGATTGGCTCAGCTAGTCACAGAGAATTGGATATGGTAAGAACAAATAGAGGGACCTGCCTTATGACACTGTGATAGAGAGTGTAGTAAATTAAACTTTCTTCTAAAGGAGAGTTTTTTTCACATTCTTGAAGATAACTGCTATGTCCTTCAGTGCCTTCTCTTCTCTAGACTAACTGTCTCCAGTTGCTTCAATTGACTGTCACATGACATCAGCTCAAGATCCTTTACTAACCTGGTCAATCTTATTTTCAGTTTATGGATAGCCTTTCTTAAACTGTTGTTCCCAGAAGGAAAAATAGTATTTCAGATGAACTTTGATCAGGGCAAGTCTGGGGCTTCTCAAGTCATGTATAGTGAGTTGCCCACTATGTAGTGGCCTGATATCCTGGAAGTTTGCTCAGTCTTTTCTAAATAGGCTGCACAACTCTAACTTCCTACATTTAAATATGTCCAAGAAAATTCCATTTTGACTTAATGTTATTTAATTGATTTTTACCTGGGACTTTTAAGCATGAATATTTATATTCTGCAAAACAGAAGTCTTTGTAGAAAAATGGGATGCTTAGCAGGAAGATATCAAAATAAAGTGTTGGTATAAATGTGTAGGAGCATAAATGTTAGAGGGTGAAATTAGCAGATGCTAAGGAAAAATGTCTTTTACAAAAAAACAAGTACAAATGTCGAAGGGATAGATATGTTTAAAAAAAAAGATCGCCCTTCTCTTAGAAGTTATCAAATATTTTAAGTTAGATTTAAAGTAAGACTTTATATTATCAAAGTACATTTGACATTTTGTTGCCTACATTTATTATTTGTTTTAAAAAATAGTCTAAATATTCACTATGAAGCAATATAACCCTCTTTAGAGAATAACAGCAATCAACTTCCCATGATTGACAACCTTTGAACACATGGGAAAGGAGCATGAAACAATACATAGAATCAATAACAGTTATTAGTCAATAAACATTTATGAAGTCTTTACTATATTCAGGCACTATGCCAGGTACTGGGGATACAAAGAAATCCAAAAGACATTGTCTGATCTCAAAGAGCTTATAGTTTAATGGAGGGAGACACATAAAAAGAAGCTGAAAAACTTTGGTGGTAGAAGAGGATGCCTTGCATGGGATGAATGATGAAATCCTACAGGCAAGATGGCAAATGATGAGATAACTGACCTGAGCACCCTCCTTAAATGGAGGAACTGGGAGGGCCTCTCTGACAGAATGGTGAATATGGTATGTAGAGCAACTGAATTCAAATTCCACCATGATTACTAGTTGTGTGAACCAGGGAAAATCATTTAAACTCTCTGAACCTCAATTTCTTTGGCTATCAAATGCATATGAGTATAACATCTATTGCATAGATTTATTGTGAGGACAAATGAGATAATCTAATGCCAAGTGCTTCATAAACCATAAAGCATTCTATAAATATTAGCTACAATTATTGCCATCATCTTATACCCAAAATTGATATGCTTTATGAACTAACTTTCAAAACACATCTGAGAAGTCTTGCTTTTTTAAAATTTGAAAGGCATTAATCAACAGAACTTTTTAAGCATTATGTGCTTGTTACTATGTTATGTATTCATGATCCAAAATCAAAGGTATTCCTAATCTCAGGGAGCTTGTGTTTTATGTGGATGGGGGTTCAAGGAAATACATAAATGTCAAAATTCATATTTTATTTACAAAGTAATTTAGGAGTCATTAGCAATTGGGGGCAGGGAGAAGGTCAGGAAATATCTCACAAGGAAGTGATTATGAGAAGAATTAGCGTTCCAGCAATGGGGGCCATGGTAGGTAGAATCCTAGGTATTTAAACAGCAAATAAACAAAAAACCAGCAAGTAAATCAGCTTGGCCAGAAAGTGATTTATGAGAAGATAAGTAATGTGTGAAAACCCCAGGAAGGTAGACTAGAATCAGATAGTGAAGGTCTTTGAACGCCAAAGAGAAGAATTTGTATTTTTCCCTGAAAGTAATGGGGAACAACTGGAATTTTATGAGATGGGATTTAATTAGGCATGTTCTTTAGGAGTGTAACTCTTTCAGTTTTATGGATGATGAATTAGAGAATGAAGAGACTTGAAGTGGGAAGGCAAATAAGAAGCCTATTGCAATAATTCCAATAAAAGGTAATGGGGGAGCTGAACTACAGTGTATATGAGTTAAAAATTGAGACAAGAATTGTATTATGGAATATGTATTATAGAATCAACAAGATTTAGCAATTGATTGGCTATAGGAGTGAGGGAAAATGAAGAATTATAGATGATTCCAAACTAACACCAAAAATGATTGTACTTTCACCAGAAACAGAGAAGACAGGAAGAGGAGTAGTTTTGAAGGAAAAAAAAAATATTGAGTTCTGTTTTGGATATGTCAGATTTCAGATATCTATTAGACAGCTATAGGATCACAGAATTACTGGAAGAGACCTCAGGAGCCATCTCTTGTAATCTATTTCTGTTCAAAAAATTCACTCTAATACCAAAGTTCTTGTTCAGTCTTTGCTTGAAGACTGACCATAAGGGACAACCCAGAAACTCTTAAGGCAGCTTCTTCCATTTAGGGATAGTTCTAATTTTAGCAAGTTTTTTTTCCTTGATGTTGAACCCCAGTTGACCTCTTTTCCATTTCCACACATTATTCTAGGTTCTGTCCTTTGGAGCCATCAAAACGAAATAAAAATATTCTTCTACATGCCAGCTTTTCACATTCTTGAGGGCAGATTCTTGAACTTCTATGATCCCTTCAACATAGGACATGGACTCAAGGTTCCTCACCATTCTCCAATGGAGAATTCCAATGACCTTCATGATTAAATACAAACCCCTCAAAATCAAAGTGCTCCATAACCTGACCTTCTCCTCATCCCTAATTTTTCTAGTCTTATACACACCAAGTACTCTGCAATCCAGTGATATTGAACTCTTTGCTGTTCCTTGAACAAGATCCTCCATCTCCTGATTCTTTCTTTTCACTGGCTGCCCCATGCCTAAAAGGTTCTTATTCATTATCTTCCTGGATTCCCTAGCTTCCTTTAAGTCCCAGCAAAATTCTACCTTTACAGCAAGCATTTCCAGTTCTTAATTCTAGTGCCTTCTCTCTATTGGCTTTTTCCAATACATTCTGTATGTAGCTTATTTGTACAGAGGTGTTTAAATGCTGTCTCCCCCATTAAACTGTGACCTTCTTGAAGACAGGTGATGTCTTTCATCTTTCATTATATCCTCAATTAGCATAGTGCCTGGCATATATTTCATAAATGCTTATTGCTTCCTGACTGATTTTTTTCCTCTGGATATCACCCAGTTTATCAGTTATGATACAAAAGTATAGTATTCTCTATATGCTATATGGTTATACTATATGTTCCCTTGAGCTTATCAATGTCTTTATTATTCTATGGTCCCCAGAACTAAAAATAAAACTCCAGATGAGATCTGATGAGGGCAGAGTACATTAAGACTTTCACCTCCTTATTCCTGGAAGCAAGGCTACTCTAAATGTAGCTCAAGTTTGAATTAGATTTTTTTGGCTGCCATATCATACTGTTGGCTCATATAGAGCTTTCAGTCAAATAAAAACCCTTATTTTTTTTGCAGGCAAACTGCTGCCTAACCATTTCTCCCTTATTTTTTCTTAGGAATTAATTGATTGTATCTAAATATAAGACTTCTCATTTAACCTGCTTGAATTTCATCTTATTATATTTAGTCGAATGTTTTAGCCCATCAAGGTTAAGTGGAGGATGTATTAGAGTTGTGAAAGACCCAAGGGAGAAAGACCAGTAGGCCATTGCATTTATCCAGAAGTGAGGTAATGAGGGCCTACACAAGTTGGGTAGCAATGTCAGAGGAGAAATGGGGCATACATGAGATGTTATAAAAGTACAAACAATAGCTAAATGACAGAGGTGAGATTTGAACTCATTTCTGATTCCATGTCAAACATTTCATGAACTACAAGAAGTTCCTTCTCATTCAATAACAATTAATAACTAAAAATATTCATCATATAATTTATAGCCAAGTGATGAAAACACTGAAAATAGAATAAGACAACAAGAGTGATTAAAACAAAAAAACCCCACCAAACTTCAGAAATAAGATTGGATTAGGTATAGAAAGGAATGAGAGGAGAGGAAGTAGAGGCAAGAGTAGCTTGAGAGTAAGTTGTTCTATGTAAACCCTGGTATTTATTTTCTGGTCCATTTCAGAGAATAGGTACTAGTTGCTTAATAATGTGAAATAGGTACAAATTGCTTAATAATGTGAAATACTTAGGGAAAAAAAAGGAAAGAAAAACTCCTGTAGACCTTGCTATATTTGTTAGATCCCATGTATTATGTAATGACTCGTGTGACCTCGGCTATGTCATTTTTGGTCTCAATTTTCTCATCTATAAATTGAAATAGTAAAACCCTCTGATATACTTTCTAGCATGAGTGTGAGAATCTTGTGAGTATGCCTGAGAAAATTAAGAGTTAAGACATAAATTTAGACCATGGGCAAATTTAATGTCAACTTTATAACTTTCTTTGTTACTATTTGAAGTGATCTGAAAGTCCGGAAGATATGGGTTCAAGTTCTATTTATGGTACATATTGAGCAAGTCACTTAATTTCCCAGTGCTCTAGGCTATTTTGTGGAATTCTAAATAGCAGAGAAGACAATGACCTGCATTAGAAGAGGGAGTTTCCTCACAAGGGAATTTCCTATAACAAAGAAAGTACAAGACTAGTATTATTCTCTCTTCAATCTTGGAAGAAAGTTTTATAGGCAAGGCCATGAGAGCAGGCTCCCAGTCAGATGTGTTGAATAATAAATTTGCAAGGTCAGCCATGGAAGAAAGGAAAAAGAACAAAAAATTTAGCTGCATTCTCATGCTTGTTAAACTATGTCATTGTGTATTCTTCCCAAGCTACTAACATTTCCTACTGTCCTAGGGCAAGGAACTGTATGTGAAATGATTTTTTTTTATAGTACAGGAGGCATTGCTGCAGATTGCAACACCTCAAACAAAAACATCTAAGTTGTTGAAGTTCTGTTTTCTGATAAATGGGTCCATGATCTCATAAATATGATTATCCCTTCACATCCCTCCCACCCTAACTCTCACATGAATGCAAATTGTCCTACATACTGATTTTCTTGAGATTATTGACTATAGCACAGCTAACCACTGTTCTAGAGGTCGTCTTCTGGCTACAAATTTTACAGTGAATATTCTTTAGCTATTAATTGATATTTTATGAGATATGGCATGGTGCATTACATAGATATTTAATGTTGAATTGAATAGCACTAGGTTCAAATATTAGCAGTGACATTTATCAACTGTGTCACCCAGATTGATAACAACCTCTCTGAGTCTCAGTTTTCTCATCTATAAAGTGGGGGTAATTAAATCTATTATTATTATGTCATTGCAAGATTCATGTAACAGAATCTCTAAAGTTTTGCCCACTTTAAAAGCACTATATGAATATTAGTTATTATGTGAAAGAACAAAGCTATGACTTTGTAAAAGCTAGCATTTACAAAGCACTTTAAGATTTGCAAAGTGTTTTCTTTATATTCTCTCATCTTATCCTGACAACAATCATGTGAGGATTTACTATTGTTATCTTCATTTTGTAGAGGAGAAAACTAGGTGGCATAATGTATTGAGTAACTGGCCTAGAGTTAGGAAGAGCTGAGTTCAAATTCAGTCTCAAACATTTATAGCTGAGTGATCCTGAGCAAATCAGAACTTCACTTTGTAGTTTCTTCCTTTGCAAAATGGGGGTAATAAAAGTACCAATCTCCAAGGATAGTTGTGAGGATCAAATGAAATAATAATTCTAAAGAACTTTGCACAGTGCCAGGCACACAGTGAACACTATATAAATGTTAATTATTGTTGTTACTGTTAAGGGGTCATTTGGGGTTAGAGTTCCAATATTGACTTTGTCAGGATCACCAATTATATCATCTCTCTGGTTATTTGTCTTCCCGAAATTAAATGGAGAGAGTTAAACTGGATGACCAAAAGTCCCTTCAAGGTCTAAATCTATGATCTTAAAAAGAAAATTGTCAATCATTGAACTGACACAGACTTTTTTGGGGGGAACTTGGTAAGTTACTGAAAGTGAGAGTTACTCAAAAATACATTATAAATCAAATGAGAGAGATTAAGTAAAAACTAAGAAAAAAAATAAGAACTATCTAAGAAAAACAAGATTATGGGGGTGGGGGAATGGGAAAGTTAACCAACTAGAAAAGGAGCTCTAGAGTCTTAAAAAAAGAAAGTAATTCTTTGAAAACTAGAACTGGTCAAGGAGCAGCCAGTAAGCTATAAAAGACCAAAAATTAACAAAACACAATTTAGAAAAATGAAAAAAATAGAACAGAATGTGAAACATCATAAGGAAAACAACAAATCTGGAGAACAGATCAAGAAGAAAAAACTTAAAAATAATTGGATGTCCAAAAGTTGTGACCAAAAAAAGAATCGACATTATAATACAAGAAATAATCCCTGTCTCCTAAAAAAATTGTCCTAGAGGGGTATACCGAACAAAATCCACTGATCACCACCTCAAAGATTCTACAAGGAAAACACGGAGGAATATTATCACTAAATTTCAAAAACTCCAGAGCAAAGAGAAAATTCCACAAGAAACAAAAAATGAATTCAAATATCCCAAAGCTACAGCTAGAATTGTACAGTATTTATCAGCAATTACAATAAAAGACCATAGGTTCTGGAATAATATATATTAACAATCTAAAGAACTAGGCTTGTGGCCAAAAATATCATATCCAGCAAAACCAACCATAGCATTGAATGAAAAAAAAAAAAGCAAATTCAAAAAACTTGCAGATTTTCAGAACTTTGTCTCAACTAAATCTGAACTCAATAGAAAATTTAACATAACAGCTAACATCATATTTCAAAAGTCTCAACAAGGACACATTTTTTATATATTTTACATGAAAATGTAAACCATTTATTTAAGAGACATTTAGATACTCTTTGTTAAAAAAAAAAAAAAAAGATGAAGGGAGGCTGAGCCAAGATGGCGGAGTGAAAAGGTGACTTTCTGCCTCTCCTCCGATCTTCTCTCAAATCAACAATAAAATAAGCCTCTGAACTGATCTTCAAGTCAACGAACCCAGAAATATTTGGTCACGGCTCTCTGGAGAAATTCATATCAGGTTAGTCGGACTCGGACAGAGAGATAAATAGACGACCCCTGTGCAGGCCGTAAGTGAGGGTGGGACTCAGCTCAGCTCATCGTGGAAGAAATTCCAAACTCCAAACTCCAAATTCCAAACACCTGGAGTTTATCTGAGGCACTCGGGACACTCTGCCCTGATTGGGGGCAGGTGTTCTGGCAGACTTGCCTTGTTTAAGGAGTAATTCGGACTTAGTCCTAGCCCCCACCGGCCCAGCACCTTAACTCAACTCTCTGAAGTGCCCCAGGGCAAAGCGTCTTCAGCCGAGGTTT
>JAJPUD010018759.1:0-28003 GCA_023553655.1 Myrmecobius fasciatus | reverse complement strand
CCTTATTTAACTATTCCCATCAGATGCTTTAGTCTTTCTTGTTTTGAATCTAATTTTTTTAAAAAGTGAGTGAAAAAAAAATCTCCAAATTTGAGTTTTAGAGGAAAATAACCCACACGATCCCCTACAGCATTAAGGAATTTGTCAAAGATAAATATATTTCTCCCCACAAATTTCTCTTACTCTGTGGAATCTCAACAACATGTTTGATTTCAATGCACAAAAACCCTCAAACTTATTCCCCAACTACCTGCTAGCTCACCATATGGCACTATCTTTCTATACATTAAGCCCAAAAATGTGCTACATTCATTTGTGTTGTTCAACAAACAGTTCTGTAGAAAGAAGAGACATACTCTGTGACCTAGTTGGCTACAGGAACAACCAGTCATGTGGCAGTAGTAGCAAAACAAAATTGCAAGATAACTCAGTGACTCAAGGAAATGCTAAATATCATGCTGCTAGAATCATCACTTTAGGGCAAATCAGATTTTTGTGATTTTCATTTTCAAAGGTCCATATTTTGTAAAATCATAAATAACACTAACAAGAAATGGGACAGCATTGATTCATCTTATGAGAAGAGAAAATTAATACCCAAAGTACAGACCTGTCTTCACTAATGAGGAACATGTTAGAAAGATGGTATGGATTTTTATAAATGTATACATAATAAATGCTTTATTTATATGCTATTGGATAAAGCTCAAGAAAGTAAAGGAAATCAGAGGGGAATGAATTCTCTTTTTGCTTGTGTCAGTCTCTAAATTATGAGATCCCAAAATAGAACCAATGAATCAGCATCACAGGAAAAGAAGTGTGAGCAGGGGAAGATCCTTTCTTTGGTGTAAGTGGTATAATTCTGTGCACTCAATTGACAAATTGAACTTCTTGCAGGAAATGTACCTGTCATATTCACTGAGATACTCTTGAAAGTAACAATAGTTTGTGTAGCTCATGAGATTTTTCTTGGACTGGATGTGGAATGGGAAATAAAGGCCAAAATCTTTTCACTAATTTTTAAAAAACTTTATTTTGGGGTGAACTCAATAATCAGTAAAACTCTTGAGAATGATTCTTGGCTTTCTTCCCTATTGGGATTGAAGGAGAAATAAACCAATCTGTCCTTACCTTTCATAATGTTTTCAAGAGCATCCATAATGACAAAGCTTATTTTTCACACTCAACCCCTACGTTCAGCTTCTTGATTAAAAAAAATCTCTTGATCTCTGTCCAATTACCTTGCCTGTTAGCAAATTCCTACATTAAATTTTCCCTTTGAAGATTAATGGTCTTCATTTCCTTCTCATGTAATAGTTTAACATATTTATTCAACTCTCAGGATTTCTTCATGTCTGTCTTCTTCAGTATCATATATTTATTTGTAATTTTCTAAAGGCCAGAAATTGTTTCTATTATTGTATTGTAAACAAACCAATTCGGTAATGGCTACCTGGGACATAACATATAGGGCACAAATTTTTTATGTACTGCTTTTTATAAATGTATATCTTTTCAATGACAAAATATTTTAAATACTATGGCATATAGAAACCTATTTGGAAATAAACTAAAGTGAAACCTTAAGGTATCCAGTAGAAAGTGGATCCAGATATCACAATGTCTCAAGGAAGATTTATGTCAATTTTAAAATTTGCTTAGGCCATATATAAAATTCCATACCCATAAATCACTCAACTCTTTATATGATAGAGGGAAGTATGTTTTATCATCTGTCCTCAAGCACCAAATCTGATCATTGCAGTTAATCTTAGTTGGGTTTTTTTAGTACTTTTTCATTTATATTATTAGAACATATTATATGATTTTGCTACTCTCCAAAACCATTTTAATATATTTTATTATTAATTACTATAATACTTTTTTCATACTGCATTGATTTACACAAACCCTCCATTTTTTGGATCCTTCATATGCATTATTTCTTGTGATTCAATAATAATCTATTTCTTCACATACCACAATTTGTTGAACAAATCTATATGTTTCTTCTTGATTGTCATAAACTAATACTTGTTGGTGATAATAATCATGGTAGTCCTACAAAATATGAAGCAATCAAAATTGTGTAAAGCAGTCTTCTATGATACAAAGGATGAATATTTAATATACTATACTATGTCCTAGAGAAGAGTCATCTAGCTAGTATGCAGAAGATCACCTTAGTTCCAAGTTGCTCCATTTAGAGCATGCCCCAAGTCCTATACTTTTCAAAGACAACTTTACTTGTGGATAAGAAAATGATTCAACACACATGCTTTTGTAGCTTAACTTTTAGAAGTTAAAATAAGTTGTTTTTCTAGTAGTTGTGATCAGTTTTTCCCTACACATAGTAGCATTTGGGAAATGTTCAGCAGTATTCAAAGTAATGTTTAAAAACTAAACTAGAGAGATAAGAAGCCAAGAGAATAGAGCAAAGGCTACAACTTAGCTAAACTCTCCCTATATTCCACTCCAAACTAAAAAAAATGACACTTCAAATCAAATGAATTCAGGAAGAGACATTCTTTTCCAGGATAAGATAACTTGAGAGGTAGAAGAGGTCTGTGAGACTCTTGTGGCAGCTGGGCTAGAGTGCAGCAGTAGTAGCAGCACTAGGTGTAGTTGTAGACCTTAGAAGCAGCTGCAATAGCAACAGCCAGTTCTGGAATTCTCAGGCCAGAAATGGTAAGGGGGGTGGTCAGACAACTTTTCAGAAATATATTATAGGGCTTTTCTGATATCCTAAGACCATGAAAAGTGTAAATATATTATATAGCTGGTACTGACTGGCACCTATATCACCCATATATAGTTCTGGATCACACAGTTCTAGGGCAAAAAAAGGATATTAATTCCAGAATCCAAGAATATATTGTTTACAAGAGAACATGAAACAGAAAGACACACACAGAGTTAAAATAAAAGTCTAAAGCAGAATCTGTTATGCTTTAGCTAAAATACAAAAGATGGGAGCAATCATGATCTCAAACAAATCAAAAGCAAAAATAGTATTAATTGATTAAAAGATATAAGCACAGACAAGCTGTAAAGCTATATTTTGATAAAAGATACCATAGACAATGAAATGATGTCAAAGAATTTTATCAATTTCTCTGATAAAGGCCTCACTTATCACATATGTAGGGAATAGAGTCAAATTTATAAAAATAAGAGCCATTCTATATTTGATAAATGATCAAATGATATGAACAGTCAGTTTTCAGAAGAAGAAATCAAAGCTACCTACATTCATATGAAAAATACTCTAAATCACTATTGATTGGAGAAATGCAAATTAAAACAACTTTGAGGTACCATCTCACACCTATCAGAAATGAGAAATGCTGGAGGTGGGACAGATAGGAACACTATTAAACTATTGATGGAATTGTGAACTGGGCTAATCAATCCGGAGAACAATTTGGAACTATGCCCAAAGGGCTACAAAACTCTGCGAGCCCTTTAGCCATGAATCTATATTCTAAAGAGATTAAAGAAAAATGAAAAGGATCTATATGTACAAAAATATTTATAACAGCTCTTTTTGTTGTGGCAAAGAATTGATAATTGAGGAAATGCTTATCGAATGACTAATGGCTGAACAAGCTGTGGTATATGATTGTGATAGAGTACTATGTTGCTATAAGAAATGATCAGGGAGTGGTTTCAGAAAAAAACAACAACAATATGAACTGATACAAAGTAAAGTGAGAAAAATTGGGAGATTCTTGTGCATGGTAATATCAACTGTGAAAGACTTGGCTACAGAGAGCAACGTAATGATTCAAGACAATTCTGAAGGTCTAATAATGAAAAAAAAAGAGAACTGATTAAGTATAAATTGAAATACCATTTTCTCACTTTTTATTATTTTGGGGATCATATAACTAATATGGAAATATGTATGCATGGTTTCACCTATATAACTAACATAATTTTATGTGTCTACTCAGTAAGGGAAGAGTGAGAGGAAGAGAATTTGTAACTCAAAATTTTAAAAAAAAGTGTTAAAAACAAATACATTTAGGCAGATGGTGGAGAAAAAGCAATGATTCCGCTGAACCTCCCCTAAATCCCTCTGAATACCTTTCAATAATGCAGAATTGCCTAAATAGAAAGAGCCATAAAAACCTACTGAAGAAATAAAACTTAAAAAAGTAGAATTGGCTAAATGGAAAAGGTACAAAAGTTCACTTAAGAAAAAGATTTCTTACTATGCCCAAAGGGCTATCAAAATATGCATACCCTTTGATCCAGCAGTGTTTCTCCTGGGCTTATATCCCAAAGAGATCTTAAAGGAGGGGAAGGGACCCACGTGGGCAAAAATGTTTGTGGCAGCCCTTTTTGTAATGGCAAGAAACTGAAAATTAAATGAATGCCCATCAGTTGTAGAATGGCTGAATAGATTTGGGTAAGTAAATGTTATGGAGTATTATTGTTCTGTAAGAAATAAGCAGCAAGATGATTTCAGAGAGGTCTGGAGAGACTTACATGAACTAATATTAAATGAAATAAGCAGAACTAGGAGATCATTATACATGGCAACAACAAAATTATATGAAGACCAATTCTGATGGACATGACTTGTCTTTTTCTTCTTTTTTTTTTTAAATTAAAGCTTTTTATTTTCAAAACAAATGCAGGGATAATTTTTCAACATTGACCCTTGCATAGCTTTGTGTTTCAGATTTCCCTCCCTTTCCCCCACCTCCCCTAAATGGCAAGCAATCCAATATATATTATACATGTTAAAATATATGTTAAATCCAATATGTGTAAACATATTCATACAATTCTCTTGCTACACAAGAAAAATCAGATCAAACAGGAAAGTAAATGAGTAAGAAAACAAAATGCAAGTGAACAACAACAGAAAGAGTGAAAATGTTATGTTGTGATCCACACTCAGTCCTATCAGTCCTCTCTCTGGGTGTAGATGGTTCTCTTCATCAAAAGACCATTGAAACTGGCATCAGTCATCTCATTGTTGGAAAGAGTCACGTTCAGCAGAATTGATCATCCTATAATATTGATGTTGCTGGGTACAATGATCTCTGGTTCTGTTCATTTCACTTAGCATCATTTCATGTCTCTCCAGGCCTCTCTAAAATCATCCTACTGATCAATGCTAATAGAACAATAATATTTCATTAACATTCATATACCATAACTTATTCAGCCATTCCCCAACTGATGGGCATCCATTCAGTTTCCAGTTTCTTGCCACTACAAAAAAGGGCTGCTACAAACATTTTTGCACATTTTGATCCTTTAAGATCTCTTTGGCATAGAGGCCCAATAGAAACACTGCTGGGTCAAAGAGTATGCATAGTTTGATAACTTTTTGAACATAGTTCAAAATTGCTCTTCAGAATGGTTGGATTCATTCACAGTTTTACAAACAATGTATCAGGGACATGGTTCTTTTCAATAATGAGATGATTGAGGCAGTTCCAATGATCTTGTGATGAAAAGAGCGATCTACACCTAGGGAGAGAACTGAGTGTGGATCACAACATAGATTTTCACTCTTTTTGTTGTTGTTTTCTTGCATTTTGTTTTCTTTCTCATTTTTTCCTTTTAGATCTTATTTTTCTTGTGCAGTATGATAATTGTATAAATATGTATACATATATTGGATTTAACATATATGTTTTTAACATGTTTAACATGTTGAGTTACTATCTAGGGGAAGGTAGGAGGAAGGGGGAGAAATTTGGATCACAAGGTTTTTCAAGGGTCGATGTTGAAAAATTATCCATGCATATGTTTTGAAAATAAAAAGCTTTCATAAAAAAAGAAAATGATTCCTTAAAAATTAGAATTTAGTGAATGGAAGCTAATAACTTTATGAGAAATCAAGAAACAAGAAAAAAACAAAAAACCAAAAACAAACCAATGTAAAATATCTCATTGGAAAAGTACTTGACTTGGAAAATAGATCTAGGACAGATAAAAATTATTGGGCTACCTGAAAGCCGTAATGAAAAAAGAGCCTAGATATCATCTTTCAAGAAATTATCAAGGAAAACTGTTTTAATATTTTACAATCACAAAAATTTAAAGAATCCACTGATCCTCCTAAAAGATATCACAAAAAGGAAATCCCAAGGAATATTATATACAGATTTCAGGGCTCCCAGGACAAGGCAAAATATTGTAAGCAGCCAGAAAGAAACAATTCAAATATCATGGAGTGACTTTCAGGATATCACAAGATTTAGCAGTTTCTATATTGAAATATCAGAGGGCTTAGAATATGAATTCTGGAGGGTCAAGGAGTTAGGATTACACACAAGAAACTGGCTTTAATCCTTCAGGGGGAAAGTGGAGATTCAATAAGTAGAGGATTTTTAAGCATTCCTGATGAAGAGACCAGAGTTGAATAAAATATCTGACTTCTAAATACAAAACTCAAGAGAAGCATAAAAAGGTAAACAGGAAAGAGAAATCATAAGGGACTTAATAAGGTTAAGTTGTATATATTTGTACATCAGAAGATGATATTTGTAACTCATAAAAACTTTCTCATTATTAGTGCAGTTTAGGAGGATATGTAGACAGAGCACACAGGTGAAAGTTGAACATGAAGGAATGATATCTAAAAAAAATAAATTAAGGAGGCGAGAGAAGAATATACTGGGGGAAAAAAGGAAACAAAAAGACAAAATGGGGCAAATTTTCTCACATAAAAGAGGCACTAACAGAGAAATATAACTGACTATAGAAATCTATCTTACCCTACAGGAAAGTGAGAGGGGAAGGGGATAAGAGAAGGGGGAAGTGATAGAATGGAGGGCAGATTGGGGAAGGCAGTAATTAGAAGCAAAACCCTTTTAAGAAAGGACAGGGTGAAAGGAGAAAGAAAAAAATAATAAGCACAGGGAGAAATAGGATGAAGGGAAAAATAGTTAGCAAGAATAAATGTGAAAAAATTTTTAAGCAAGTTTCTCTGATAAATGCCTCATTTTTCAAACATATGGAGAACTGAGTAAGATTTATAAAAATGAGTCATTCCCCAATTAAAAGATCAAAAGATATGAAGTTTTCAGATGAAGTAATCAAAGCTATGTATAGCCATATGAAAATAATGTTCTATTTCACTATTCATTGGAGAAATGCAAATTAAAATAATTCTGAGGAACCATCCCTTACCTATCAGATTGGCTAATATGACAGAAAAAGAAAATGTCAAATGTTAAAGGGCATGTGGGGGGAAAATAGACATTAATGAACTATTAGTGGAGTTGTGATCTGATTCCACCATTCTATAGAGTAATTTGGAACTATACCCAAAGGTCTATAAAACTATGTAAATCTTTGACCTGTAACTGCAAGTACTAGTTCTGTATTCCAAAAGAAATAAAAAACAGAAAAGGAAAAAGACATCTGTGTACAAAAATATTCTTAGCAATTCTTTTCTGGAAACAAAGACTTGAAAATTGAGAAGATGCCCATCAATTGGGGAATAACTGAACAAATTGTGGTATATGATTGCAATGAAATGTTATTATGCTATAAGAAATGATGAACAGGATGTTCACAGAAAAACCTGGAAAGAATTATAGAAGCTGATGCAAAGTGACAAGTATTGTGTACAAACTAACCATTGTAAGATCATCAGCTGTGAACAACTTAGTTATTTTCAGTGATACAATGATCCATGACAACTCTGAAGGACTTAAGACAAAAAGTGCTATCTTTCCCCAGAGAAAGAACTGATGGTGTTTGAATACAGATTGAAACATGCTTTTTATTTCCCTTATTTTTCTTGAGTTTTTTGGTTTGTTTTCTTTCACAACATGATTAATATAGGAATATGTTTTGCATAACTACATGTGTATAATCTATATCAAATTGCTTACTTTCTCAACAAGAGGGGTGGAAAGAAAGGGATGGAGAGAGTTTGGAACACAAAGTTTTAAGAAATGAATGTTAAATTGTTTTTACATGTAATTGGGGGAAAATAATATACTAAATAAAAATAAGAATAAGTATATAATTTTTAAAAATTATAGTTGGGGAATAAAGAAGAAAAATACAGCAAAACATATAAAGGTAGATTTAAAAAAAAAGAAAACTATCTTAGAAATTAATGTTTTCACAAATAGCTAACCTATTACTTAGGACTATTTAGCAATAGCTAGGTATCATCTAGGTGGAACAGGAAATAGAGCACAGGTTTTAGAGTCAGAAAGACTCATCTTCCTTAGTTCAAATCTGGTCTCAAACCCTTAGCAGCTGTGTAACCTTGGGCAAGTCACTTGGCCCTGTTCACCCTGTTTACTCATCTATAAAATAAGCTTAAGAAGGAAATAGCAGATTAGTATCTTTGCTATGTAAACCAAACTAAAATTCACAACAATTTAAAAAAACAGATGGGATCACAAAGAATTATATAGAACTGAAAAAACATAGCTGACTAAAACTTTTCATAATTTCCTAATAAAGATTCTCTTGTATCATACTACATAGAAATATTATTCATGTCCTGTCCCCATATCCTGTTCTAAATTGGTGGGTTTGGGGGATGAGTGGGTAGGCTGATTTAACTTGATTGTATATAATAAATTTTAAGTACCTATGATGTCCAAAGCACCGTAATAAAGACACAAATAAAAAAAAATTATCACTGCCTTCAAAGAGTTTACATTCTCCTATGAGATTAATTGCAGTAACAGCTAAAATCAGGAGTAACAACTCCAGTGAAACTCAGATCTTCCAAGTATGCAGAATTTCCAAATAACAGCTTCTGAAATCACTTCAGACTCCATCCACTGATTTCCTTACAATCCTCTTGATGTAAGGATTGAATTGTCCTCTGGAATAGGATTGGATCAGTACTACCTGTACCTGGGGCATATGATTCTCCTACATCTTCCTTCTATTACCACAAAAAATGCCTAGCTTAATTAGATAACTTGTATTACTGAAGATCTGGAAAATTATAAATTTGAAAGTGTGAGGTAAATAGCAACACTGGATCTTTTTCTCCATTCCTCATTATGGAAATATTACATTAATGCATACTTTACTGACATTTTCTGTCCATGGATTTTCTCTCCTAGTACTGTATAGTCTTTATAATTTCAAGCTGCTTTAGTTAGAGTCTCCTTAGATATGGTTGTGAATTTGCCATTGGTGGTGGTAGTGGGGTCTCCCAATTCCCTGTTTTATCAGCTTTCCCTAAACACCCAATGTCAACATAGGTTACTCCTTTAAAGTGACTTTATCTACTGAGAAGCCTCCTCAAATCTATTCTAACACTGTGCCAATATATGGAATAGGTTGTTTTATAGATTTTAAGGAAAGGATTCTTATGTGAACTTTCCCAAGATAGGATGACATCCTACTTGTCATGTCTTTTGAAATTTAGCTCCTTTGCCCTTTCTATTGATATTCCAGGATGAGCATTAAATTTTGGTTGTCAAGTTAAATGGACAGGAATGGGTGAATTTCATTCGGGTCACCCTTACATCTACTAATGTGGACAAGAATCCCTTAGAAGAAGTGAAATAGACCTCATAGTCAATAAAATGGTGAGAAAAGCAGTCCTGGGATATAATTTTTAAAAATGTCAGAATAATATCTATTTGAATCCCAAGCAAACTGTTTCATATCAGAGCATTACATGTCTATGCTCCAACCACTACTGCCAAAGAGGCCAAAGTTTATCAGTTCTTTGAAGACCTACAACATCTTCTACAAATAACACCACTCCCTTCCTCCCCAGACAAAAAGCTGTTACATTCTTCATGGGAACTGGAATGCTAAGGTAGGACATCAAAAGATAATTAGAATAACAGACAAATTTGGCCTTGAAGTACAAAGTGAAACAAGGAAAGACTAATAGAGTTTGTTAATATAACTCTCTGGTCATAGCAAACTCTTTTTCAACAATCCAGATCATGATTCTACACATGGACATCACCAGATGGTGAACACTGAAATCAGCTTGATTATGTGCTGCAGCCAGAAATGAAAAGCTCTATATTGTCGGTTAGAACAAGACCTGGATCTGACTTGTTCAGATCATGAGTTTCTTATTATAAAATTTAGAATGAAATTGAAGAAAGTAGGGGAAACCATCAGATCATGTAATTGTGATCTAAATAATATCCCTTATGAATATGTAATGGAAGTACTGAATAGATTTAAGTGATTATATCTGGTATTTAGAATATCTGAAAAACTATGGATTTGTTTGTAATATTATATAGGTTTGTAATATTATATAGGAAGCAGCAACAAAGAAATATTCCAAAGGGAAAAGAATGTGAAGAAAGCAAAATGGATCCCTGATGAAGTTTTTAAATAGCTGAGGAAAGAAGGATAACTTAAAGGAAAGAAGAAAGGGAAAGATATAAACAATTAAATGCAGAATTCCAAAGAATAGCAAGGAGACATAAGAAAGTTTTCTTATACGAGTAATAGAATAAAATAAAAGAAACCAAGAGAATGGGAAAAATAAATATCTCTTTAAGAAAAAAAGAGGTAGCAAGAATACATAGAACTATACAAGAAAGATCTTATCTTTCATAACTTTCATAAAAGTAGCCATGATGATGTGCTTCCTGATCTAGAAGCAGACATCCTAGAGAATTAATTAGGAAGCATTGTTAATAATAAGGCTAGTGGAGGTGATAGAATCTTAGCTGAGCTACTTAAAACCCTAAAAGATGCTGCTATTGAAGTGCTGAATTCAATTTGCAAAACTCCACACTGGTCCCTGGACTGGAAAAGATCAGCTTACATCCCAATCCTAAAGAAGGCAATGCCAAATATTGTTCTATTTACTTAACAAATTGTGTTTATTTCACATGCCAGCAATAATATGCTTATAATTCTGCAAGTTAGGCTGCAACAATATGTGAACCAAGAATTATTCGAAAAGTAGGATAGTTTTTAGAAGCAAAACTACAGGACAAATTGCCATCATTCATCAGATTACGGAGAAAGCAAAAAAGTTCCAGAAAACTACCTACTTCTGCTTCATTGACTACACTAAAGAATTTGATCATGTAACTCATAACATAGTGTAACAAGTCCTCAGAGAGATGGGATCATCTTACTTGTCTCTGGAGGAACCTGTATCCATGTCAAGATACAAAAGTTTGAACCAAATATGAAACAACTGATTAGTTTAAGATTGGAAAAGTTCTACAAGGTTGTATACTGTCACCTTATTTATTTAATTTATATATAAAGTACATCAGGTAAAATACCAAGCTGAATGGATTAAAGCCAGAATTAAGATTGCTGGGAGAAATAGCAACAATTCCATTTTGCAGGTGATACCATTCTGGTGGCAGAAAGAGGAATTAAGAAGCCTCTTGATGAGGATAAAAGAGGAAAATTTAAAATCTGATTTGAAGTTTGACATGAAAAGAACATAAGATTTTGGCAAATGGTTTCATCACATCCTGGTAAAGAGAGGAAGAAGAAATAGAAACAGATGGTATATTTTTGGACTCAAAGATTATTGCAAATGGTGACTGTAGTCATGGAGATTCGAAGATGCTTATTCTTGGAAGAAAAGCTATAGCAAATCTAGATTAGCAAACTAAAAAGCAAAGACACTCACCTTGCTGACAATGGTTCATAATCTGATGAATGTTGGCAATTTGTCCTGTAGTTCTGCTTCTGAAAATTAGCCTACTCTTTGGATAATTCTTGGTTCAAATATTACTGCAGCCTAACTTGCAGAATTATAAGCATAATATTGCTGGCATGTGAAATAAACACAATTTGTTAAGTAAATAAAAAAATCTTTGGCATTACCCTTCTTTACAACTGGATGAAAGCTGATCTTTTCCAATCCAGTGACCAGTACAGAGTTTTCCAAATTTGCTGACAAATTGAATTCAGCACTTCAATAGCATCATCTTTTAGGATTTTAAATAACTCAGCTAAGATTCTATCACCTCCCTTAGCCTTATTGTTAACAATGCTTCCTAATTAATTCTTCAGGATGTCTGGTTCTAGATCAGTAAGCATACCATTATGGTTACTTGTATGAAATACAAATCTTTCTTGTATAGTTCCATGTATTCTTGCCACCTCTTTTTTTCTTAAAGAGATCTTTTATTTTTTTCCCATTCTAGTAGTTTCTTCTATTTCATTGTATTACTACATGTAATGATTAAATGTAATGACATGACTACTATGTAAGTCAAAGGTATGGTTTTTCCAGTAGCAATGTATATCTGTGAAGGTTGTTCTGTAAGGAAAACTGAGCACACAGAATTGAGGTTTTTGAATTGTGGTGCTGGAGATAATTTTGAGAGTCCCTTGGACAACATGGAGATCAAATCAGTCAATACTTCAAAAAATAATTTAGACTGTTCACTGGGACGTCAAATATTCAAGTTGACGCTTAAATATTTTGGCCACAAACAAGATGTTTGTGGGTTTTTTCCCCTTTATCCAAAGGCTATGAAGTATCATTTCATGGTCCTTCTCATTTTGTATTGCAGTTTTCATGAAGAACATTTGCAAAAATATTACCAGGAATGGCATTGCAACCATTTGTAAATAGATGTTAAAGAGAAAGAAGAATTCTGCAGCTTGAAAGATTCTAACTTAAATCAATATACACTTTAATGATTGGTGACTTCAGAGCAAAGGTAGACATCAGGAGGAAGACAAATTACTGCCTCCAAGATGTGCTGGAAAATATGGTTGTAAAATAAGAAATGAATGGCTGAAACTATATAGAAGTCTCATTTCTATGTATCATAAATATAAGAAAATCAGAAGATACGTGACATTGTTAAGATTATATATTATCACAAAAGAATAAAATTGATTATATTTTAGCAGAAAGAAAATTACTTATTAGTGCCTCACATATCAGCTGTTTGCATACTGTCAGACCACTAACTTATTAGAAAAATCAAAATTTGTGAAAAGGCAGGGGTGGGTGGGTGGAGCTAATCCTCATGTGGAAGAGTATGGAGAGACTACATATACTTTAAGTAAAGTATAATGGAAGTTTCCCCAATTTGGAGCATGAGCAGAAGGAAAGCCTTTTGCATGAAACCAAAAAGACTTCACACAACAGAGTTAGCATAGTGAAAGTAATTAGAATATCTGTACATGCACCTGATAGCCAAAAGTAACAAACTCAGGGCTCTGTATCTCCATGCCTTTTCCCTTTGGATTCTTCCAGGCCTAAAACGTATTCTCTTTTCACTTCTGCTTCTGAGAGTCCCTGAATTCCTTCAAGACTCAGCTCAAACACCATGTTTTTCACAAATCTTTTTTTTGATTCCCTCAGCTATTAGTGCTCTCCTACTCAGGGTTTCCTCAACATGATGTGTGTGTGTGTTATATGTACTAATATGTGCACAATTGTCTCCATTTATAGAATCCTTGAGGGCAAGGATTTTTTTTTTTACTTTTATCTTCATATCTCCAATGTTTTACACAGTACTTGGCACATAGTAGGCCCTTAATAAATGTTATATTATTTACTGCAGAGTGACTATAGAGCACTGGTAGATTCCTTATGATAATCCACGTCATACTAAAATTCACAGTAATTTGTAGTAGTTGATATTTATTTTGAATTTGCTTCATGTTTAATGATGAATGAGATTATTTTGCCTTCTTTAAAAAAAAAACTGGTGTCTGTTCTTTTAAACAAATGATCGATGTCAAACAAATCACTTAGCTGACTCAAAAAGATATTGCTTCTATGAAGCCTTCCACTACCTGAGGCTGGAGGGAAAAGAATAGGATTAGGATCCAAAAGAGCTTTGATGGCTGTCATCTCCACAACAGGATGTTGACAGGGGGAATAAATAACTTCTTGAGAGCAACTTGTTAAACTGGGTTAAAAGAAGATCTATAAGGATGTGGCCTACTCTAATGCCACCCCCCAATTGGATTATATTTTATTACTCAGCTGAACTGTATCCCATGATTCAGTTTGTGGTTAACTAAAGGGGTCACCAGATGCAACAGCTCATATTTCCTGAACATATTTTGGCAGAAATTTGTGGATTGCTTTAAGAAAAAGCCCAGCCTGTGTCAGAGTAAGAGAAAGCTTCTCTATAGTTATTTAACAGGAAAAAAAAGACAAGCCAGGAAAGTTAAGACGTCTCCTTCTCATACTTGAATTTTTGTTCCTAGAAAACAATTCTCAAACCAAACAATCACGACTTCCACATGTATGGGTATGTATATGTACACAGGAGAACAACTGTTTTCCTTCTTTTTTTTAAAAAAAAAATCTAATTTCTTAGGGTAACTCCCTATTCTGCTACTTTGTCATCAAAGAACTCTTCAGTGGCAATTGATCCTCAAGGGAACTGAATGCTGTGTCCCTGGGGAAATGATGAACCTTCAATTTCTGGAGGAAGAAGTTCAGTATCTATCTGGTCACTGTCAGTTCCATAGAGTTCAATTTGCCTCATAGGGCTCAGACTTTTGTTTGCCAGATAGCTGCTCATATACCATATACCTACCTGGTTATATGGAGTACAGGAAGCTCAGAGGTTGAGATCTCTGTGCCAAACTGCCACCTTGTACATAAAACTAGCCTTTTTTCCTTAGCCAAATTTTAAAGAGATTTCTTAAAAAGTACTTTTTACCTCATGAATTATAAAGGAAGTCAGTTTTGAAACACGCATTCATACGCACAGTGTAAGGAGAGAGAATTACCAGATAGAAGAACAGCATAGAAAATTACAAGAGACCCAATCCACATATAATTAGTTTGGTAGTATCTCCTCTCTATAGTCAAAGTCTATGGAAATGGTCAAGATAACCAATGAAATATTTTGAGCAAGGGCAAAAACTTAAGGTTCTGCTTGCCTTTATGTACATAAGGGGATACATTTTCCTTTATCAAATGGAAACCAGTAGTTGTGAAACTGTCTTCCATGCAATGCATTTACATCGGAAATGGCTACAGCTGGGATGGGTTGAAGATGGGGGGCACTTCATATATATTGCTTCAAGATGAGTCTTTGTCATAAATATAGGTGCCTGGGAACCCATTTTCTGTAAAATTAAGGAGCAGATGCAGCATGACATGGCTGATAAAAGATCACTTGGGGAATCAGGTTTAAGTCCTGTCTCTAATATGTTATCTGTATGACCATAAGAGAATTGCTTACCCTCTTAGTACTCCAGGGTAGTTTCTAAGACTATAAGTTACAGATGAATTGACCATTGTCATCAGTGGAGATTCTGCTGTTTGTTAACAGGTAGGGACAAAGTGCCATCTCTCCTCCCTTCACTCCCTCAAAATAGAAGGTTGAACCAGATTATTTCCAAGCTTGTTTCTGACATTTTCGAATTGAGTATTTCCTGCTGTTGCTTATCTTTACATTTTGTACGTTTATCCATTGATTATAATCAAGAGAGCTTCGATTCAATTCATCCTTTACTTATTAAGTGACCTGTGTGTTCAGGCACTGTATTAGATGACAGGGATATCCAGATAAAAATGAAAATAGCCACTACTCTCAAGGAACTTCTATCCTGCCAGAATCTGACCAATTAGAATGTAACCAAAAGTAGATCTGACTTTTGTTCTAGAATAAGAAAACAAAGGTCCAACATTGGAGCTGAATCTTAGAATTTTAGTTAGGAATATTTTCTCCTGGGATAAAAAACAGTCAGTGGTTGTTCAGTTGTATAAGAGATAGTATTTCCAACCAGAGTGAAGTCCAACTAGGGCAGAAGTCCAGTTCTCTGCAGTGGGAAGTTGAGCTCTAGAAATGAGAACCTTCCAGTGGGAGGTTGGCAGACAGTTGTTATTTCTGGGCTTGTATTTTTTTTTTTTTAGTGAAAACTTTCTCCTAGAGAGAAAGCTTCCTTCTGTTGCTCTTCCTGGCCCTACTTTGCCCCCACAGAAAGATGTCTCCCCCATGTGGGTATTTGAGGGTAAAGAACCATTCACCCTACACTAGATACAACTCCAATAAATCTATTGCCTACAATTTAAAACAAAAGTCAGATCCCTGAGTTTTATTCCTGACTCTTCCACTCACTCCCTAGGTGACCTTGAACAAGTTGTTCCTTTACTCTCCTGGCTTGTGTTTCCCTGTTGATAAAGATGTGAGTAATGATATTTGAGACTGCTTTCCATATAAGGAAGTTGTGAAGATTAATGAGATACTGTTTGTAAAGCAGGCTGAGCTCTTTAGGAGAAAGGTGCCACATAAACACAAAGTGTTGTTATTGTTCTTCAACAACATTGGATTAGCTAAATTCCTCATATGCTTCTCATACTCACAAGCCCATCTCTCCATCCCAGATGGGTGGATCTGCTTTGAGTTTTGACATTCCCATCTATGAATTCTCTTAGAAAAGCCACCTGCCTCCATTCTTAGTACATTGTGCATCCGATCCCCTCTGTTCACATTTCTTGTCATTGCAGAAACAGAAACAGATGCTATGGTGAAATTTTTTAAAAAGCACAAAAGTGACTAATGCCAACTTTTGCATTTTTCTACTGTTTAAAAGTGGACAAAAGGTGATTAGGGTCTAGCTATTTCTTGACTATTTGTGAACCTGGGGCACAAGGATGTCAGAGCTAAGGAAATGACAAAAAGAAAGGTGAAGTGAAAGAACATGGTGTCTAGAATAAGAAGCTTTGAGTTCAAATTCTTTTTCTAATATCTCTATGACCTTGAATATCTACCTCTTTATGCCCCAGTTCCATATCTGTCCAATATTAGGGTTGGACTAGGTCCAACTAGCTATGCTGGGAATTTTTTTTTCTTATCTAGATCAGTGCTAACTGCTATAGGTTACAGTAGAAAGAGAGTTGATTCTGATATGGACACCTTGTGAGTTAAAATTCAACTTGACTCCTGTTATTTGCATAAACTTTGGCAAATTGTTTAATGCCAATTTCTTCACCTGAAAAATAAAGCTATCGGGCTAGTTGGCCTTTGAGGTCTCTTCCTGTTCTAAAGTTTTGATATTATGATCTTTTGAAATATTCTCCAGCAAGAAAATTCCAGATCTCATCTGTAACATCAGGTATTAGAGTTTTGAGGGCATTATCAGTAAATCAACCAGACTTAAGTACCTACTATATGCTAAGCCCTGTGCTGAGTGAAGTGAACAATTCCTGCTATTGGAGTTTACTCTAATGGGGAAAACAACAGGCAGCTTCATTGACTTGCTCATCTCAAAAAGACAGTAGTTATTCTTGACTCAAGAACCTACCCTTTATTTATCATGCCAGCTGGAGCATAAATAAATTAATTTCTGATAATCAACAAGTATATAAAAACAGTTGAGAATTTTAAACTAATCCATCCATCCAGACAAAGTTGTCTCATTTGGGTTTCACTTTCACTTCCTGACCCTGTCTGTCCCCATGGTGGAGGTACTAAGATGAAATGAAATTGAGATAAAGTGGCAAGAGTAGGGGAAAGGAAGGGAAATCAGGGGCAAGACTAATCCTGAAATTGAGTAATTAGGCCCTTGATAACCCAGTTTATTGCATGGTGGTCAGACATGCTGAAAAAAGTGAGAGTCAGTGATATTCTCTTCATTTGGATTCATTATGCCTCAAATGTTGTGTTTTTCAGAGATAGCTGGGCTCTTAAATATGAGACGTTAATATTCAGAATCAGTAAAATGTGCAGAAATTGATGTTCTTCTGAGAATCTTAATCTTGCATTAGCAGGCTCTTTTGCATTTAATTTTGTCCCTTGTTCCCGTGAAAGGCAACAAAGGTTTCTTTTGAAGTAAGAAACTTTAAAATACATGTAGATTTAAAGCCATTTGCAATCTTTGAATGTTCAGTTGTTTACTAGGATCGATGGAAACAGCTCCCTTATTTTGAAGTTCCAGATGATGCATAGTTGATATGAACACATAAGCCTTATGGTCTATTTCCTTCTGTAAAATAATCAAAACAAGAAAAACTGTAAAAACTCATCAAATAGGCATCACTTGGCATTAATATTGGCCATGCCAATTGTCCCCCAGACAATATAATAAATATAGTCCCCCTGAAATATAGTTAAATTCAGACTTCAATGTGCTCAAGTCTAAAAGAAAATTCAACCAGTCTAAAAGAAATACTTCAGAATTTGGAGATGGAGCAGGGAGCAGAGTATCAGGCATTAAACCAAGCAAAATTGATTTCATTCAATTATCTTTATTCCTTGTTTCAAATAAAAATTTCTGTCTTTGGGAACTCTGAGTATATTTTCTGTAGGCCAGAGCTTGTGTTTTTTTAGCTTAGTGATTTGGGAAGCAGGAAGTTAGACTAGGATAAATGGGAACCATTTCTGCTTTTTTTAGGCTGGTAAAAATCTTCATGGATTTGGTTTTTATTTTTATTTATCTGCAAGATTGTTTTAAACTTTTTAAACTATACTCAGCATGCCTTTGTAGAAGAAGAATGTAAGTGAAATGAATATTGAGCCTATTTCTTCAATCCAATCCTAGATTATCCTAGTGAAAATAGCAATACCAATAACAATTTAAGAAAAACAAAACTAATTGTTCATAATTCACACTTAATAAACAGTAGGAAGATACTGCTTGTTTTGTCCAGTTCTTTTAAAGGAAGACAGAGGGAGCTTTAGAGCCATATTCCCAGGCTTGAATTTGCTTAGCCTAGGGCTGTCTTATCAGCAATTGCTATCTATAGCAGTCTGATTAATCCAGGGCAATTCTTTAGTTCCTTTCCATCATTTGAAGATAAACACAGATTTTTATACAGGGTTTCTCTCCAAGAACCCTGGTCTCCTGGGGATTATCTCCAATTTACCTTGTGTATTTCTTATTTGCACGTAATTGTTGGCATTTCAATTTCCTATTAAACTAAATTAAATGAGAGAAGAGATTGGTTTTTTCCTTTTAAAAAAAAAATATTCCCCCCAATTTAGCATAATGCCTGGAACATAGTAGGTACTTCATACATGCTTTTTGATTCTACTTGACACCGTGAAAACTTTGAATGTGTGAAATCAAAGGAATCATAGAAACTTATATAGACATGACCAATGTGTTAATACATTTTATTAAAAAATATATGTATATATATACATATATATAATGTACAACATATATTACATATATTACTAGTGAGCGTGTCTGTTTAAGGGGAAGAAAGAGTTAGTGAATAGATAGATATACAATAAAAATCAATGAAATACTTTTAAAAATGCATAGAAGAAAAATATAGAAAAGGGCATAAAAATTTATTACTACTTCATTACAATTAACATATACTTCTTAAAAAAACAAACTGTACATAACAAAAGTTTAGTTTCATACCCATGGAGGTCATTCTGTATTAAAAGTTTGAGGAAATAAAAGAATTAACTCATCAGCACCTTCCGACTTGAAAATTCACTGGCACTTCTCCAAACATTCACTTGTCCTATATGGTGGTTACTACCACTCAGAATCATTCAAATCAAATGTTAACATTTACCAGGGCTTGAGGATCATAATTACCCCTCTAAGTGTTACTATCACTTTATAGAACTGACACATTCACCCAAAGTCCAGATACTCTCTATCAAGTCCAGATACTCTCTATCTGAGAGCTACAACTTTTCCAATCAGTTGCAAAAGGAAAGCTCACCCGTCTCTCTCTGTCTCTCTCTGTCTCTGTCTCTGTCTCTGTCTCTCTCTGTGTCTATCTGTCTCTCTCTGTCTCTCTCTCTGTCTCTGTCTCTCTCTCTCTGTCTCCCTCTCTGTCTCTCTGTCTGTCAGTCTCTCTCTCCTTCTCCCTCTTTCTCTTTCTCTCTGTAAAAGTCGCTTCTCGTGTATCCATTGTGGATTTAATTCCACAAGACTGTACTTAGACAGCCTTCATTCCTCATACTCATTCCTCAGTGTTCTATTCCTCCTATATATACATTCAGTTATCTATCCTGAATTTCACTTTCTCCCTGTCACTTCCTGTTCTATTTTACTCATTCAGTATTTACTCCATGGTCAAAAACAAACATAGCAAATTCTACTTCATAGATGCAACGGCCAATCCATATTCTGTTCTCAGCATGCTCTCACCGTTATTCCTAATGTTAATTGAACACCAGTGCCAAAAGAAATGGATTGTTGCTGTCTAAATAGTCAAGGAAAGATAGTTAACAATTGGTTACAAATGTAAAGCTACATCTTCCTGGCCAGTTATTTGTTTTTCCTTGGAATTCTGAATTTAACAATTTAACAATTCCAGCTTTAAAAACTTTATTCTATGATCCTATAATCTGAATGTTGGTTAAAAATTATCAACTATGACATACATATTCACTTCACTAAGAAACAGAAAAATAGAGATTAATCTTTCCAAGGTCCAGTATTTTGTGGAAAAACTGGTAGGATCTTGGTCCTTGATTTCTTGTTTCTCCTGTCCTCTTTGCAAGGGACCACAGACTATTTTCATTTATTCAGTCAGTATTAATCCTGTACAATGTAAAAGATAAAGCTAGCAATGATATTTATTTTAAGGAGAATATAGAAATTGTTGTCTGGGAGCATTTCTCTGGGATTAGATTGGCTCAGCTAGTCACAGAGAATTGGATATGGTAAGAACAAATAGAGGGACCTGCCTTATGACACTGTGATAGAGAGTGTAGTAAATTAAACTTTCTTCTAAAGGAGAGTTTTTTTCACATTCTTGAAGATAACTGCTATGTCCTTCAGTGCCTTCTCTTCTCTAGACTAACTGTCTCCAGTTGCTTCAATTGACTGTCACATGACATCAGCTCAAGATCCTTTACTAACCTGGTCAATCTTATTTTCAGTTTATGGATAGCCTTTCTTAAACTGTTGTTCCCAGAAGGAAAAATAGTATTTCAGATGAACTTTGATCAGGGCAAGTCTGGGGCTTCTCAAGTCATGTATAGTGAGTTGCCCACTATGTAGTGGCCTGATATCCTGGAAGTTTGCTCAGTCTTTTCTAAATAGGCTGCACAACTCTAACTTCCTACATTTAAATATGTCCAAGAAAATTCCATTTTGACTTAATGTTATTTAATTGATTTTTACCTGGGACTTTTAAGCATGAATATTTATATTCTGCAAAACAGAAGTCTTTGTAGAAAAATGGGATGCTTAGCAGGAAGATATCAAAATAAAGTGTTGGTATAAATGTGTAGGAGCATAAATGTTAGAGGGTGAAATTAGCAGATGCTAAGGAAAAATGTCTTTTACAAAAAAACAAGTACAAATGTCGAAGGGATAGATATGTTTAAAAAAAAAAGATCGCCCTTCTCTTAGAAGTTATCAAATATTTTAAGTTAGATTTAAAGTAAGACTTTATATTATCAAAGTACATTTGACATTTTGTTGCCTACATTTATTATTTGTTTTAAAAAATAGTCTAAATATTCACTATGAAGCAATATAACCCTCTTTAGAGAATAACAGCAATCAACTTCCCATGATTGACAACCTTTGAACACATGGGAAAGGAGCATGAAACAATACATAGAATCAATAACAGTTATTAGTCAATAAACATTTATGAAGTCTTTACTATATTCAGGCACTATGCCAGGTACTGGGGATACAAAGAAATCCAAAAGACATTGTCTGATCTCAAAGAGCTTATAGTTTAATGGAGGGAGACACATAAAAAGAAGCTGAAAAACTTTGGTGGTAGAAGAGGATGCCTTGCATGGGATGAATGATGAAATCCTACAGGCAAGATGGCAAATGATGAGATAACTGACCTGAGCACCCTCCTTAAATGGAGGAACTGGGAGGGCCTCTCTGACAGAATGGTGAATATGGTATGTAGAGCAACTGAATTCAAATTCCACCATGATTACTAGTTGTGTGAACCAGGGAAAATCATTTAAACTCTCTGAACCTCAATTTCTTTGGCTATCAAATGCATATGAGTATAACATCTATTGCATAGATTTATTGTGAGGACACATGAGATAATCTAATGCCAAGTGCTTCATAAACCATAAAGCATTCTATAAATATTAGCTACAATTATTGCCATCATCTTATACCCAAAATTGATATGCTTTATGAACTAACTTTCAAAACACATCTGAGAAGTCTTGCTTTTTTAAAATTTGAAAGGCATTAATCAACAGAACTTTTTAAGCATTATGTGCTTGTTACTATGTTATGTATTCATGATCCAAAATCAAAGGTATTCCTAATCTCAGGGAGCTTGTGTTTTATGTGGATGGGGGTTCAAGGAAATACATAAATGTCAAAATTCATATTTTATTTACAAAGTAATTTAGGAGTCATTAGCAATTGGGGGCAGGGAGAAGGTCAGGAAATATCTCTCAAGGAAGTGATTATGAGAAGAATTAGCGTTCCAGCAATGGGGGCCATGGTAGGTAGAATCCTATGTATTTAAACAGCAAATAAACAAAAAACCAGCAAGTAAATCAGCTTGGCCAGAAAGTGATTTATGAGAAGATAAGTAATGTGTGAAAACCCCGGGAAGGTAGACTAGAATCAGATAGTGAAGGTCTTTGAACGCCAAAGAGAAGAATTTGTATTTTTCCCTGAAAGTAATGGGGAACAACTGGAATTTTATGAGATGGGATTTAATTAGGCATGTTCTTTAGGAGTGTAACTCTTTCAGTTTTATGGATGATGAATTAGAGAATGAAGAGACTTGAAGTGGGAAGGCAAATAAGAAGCCTATTGCAATAATTCCAATAAAAGGTAATGGGGGAGCTGAACTACAGTGTATATGAGTTAAAAATTGAGACAAGAATTGTATTATGGAATATGTATTATAGAATCAACAAGATTTAGCAATTGATTGGCTATAGGAGTGAGGGAAAATGAAGAATTATAGATGATTCCAAACTAACACCAAAAATGATTGTACTTTCACCAGAAACAGAGAAGACAGGAAGAGGAGTAGTTTTGAAGGAAAAAAAAATATTGAGTTCTGTTTTGGATATGTCAGATTTCAGATATCTATTAGACAGCTATAGGATCACAGAATTACTGGAAGAGACCTCAGGAGCCATCTCTTGTAATCTATTTCTGTTCAAAAAATTCACTGTAATACCAAAGTTCTTGTTCAGTCTTTGCTTGAAGACTGACCATAAGGGACAACCCAGAAACTCTTAAGGCAGCTTCTTCCATTTAGGGATAGTTCTAATTTTAGCAAGTTTTTTTTCCTTGATGTTGAACCCCAGTTGACCTCTTTTCCATTTCCACACATTATTCTAGGTTCTGTCCTTTGGAGCCATCAAAACGAAATAAAAATATTCTTCTACATGCCAGCTTTTCACATTCTTGAGGGCAGATTCTTGAACTTCTATGATCCCTTCAACATAGGACATGGACTCAAGGTTCCTCACCATTCTCCAATGGAGAATTCCAATGACCTTCATGATTAAATACAAACCCCTCAAAATCAAAGTGCTTCATAACCTGACCTTCTCCTCATCCCTAATTTTTCTAGTCTTATACACACCAAGTACTCTGCAATCCAGTGATATTGAACTCTTTGCTGTTCCTTGAACAAGATCCTCCATCTCCTGATTCTTTCTTTTCACTGGCTGCCCCATGCCTAAAAGGTTCTTATTCATTATCTTCCTGGATTCCCTAGCTTCCTTTAAGTCCCAGCAAAATTCTACCTTTACAGCAAGCATTTCCAGTTCTTAATTCTAGTGCCTTCTCTCTATTGGCTTTTTCCAATACATTCTGTATGTAGCTTATTTGTACAGAGGTGTTTAAATGCTGTCTCCCCCATTAAACTGTGACCTTCTTGAAGACAGGTGATGTCTTTCATCTTTCATTATATCCTCAATTAGCATAGTGCCTGGCACATATTTCATAAATGCTTATTGCTTCCTGACTGATTTTTTTCCTCTGGATATCACCCAGTTTATCAGTTATGATACAAAAGTATAGTATTCTCTATATGCTATATGGTTATACTATATGTTCCCTTGAGCTTATCAATGTCTTTATTATTCTATGGTCCCCAGAACTAAAAATAAAACTCCAGATGAGATCTGATGAGGGCAGAGTACATTAAGACTTTCACCTCCTTATTCCTGGAAGCAAGGCTACTCTAAATGTAGCTCAAGTTTGAATTAGATTTTTTTGGCTGCCATATCATACTGTTGGCTCATATAGAGCTTTCAGTCAAATAAAAACCCTTATTTTTTTTGCAGGCAAACTGCTGCCTAACCATTTCTCCCTTATTTTTTCTTAGGAATTAATTGATTGTATCTAAATATAAGACTTCTCATTTAACCTGCTTGAATTTCATCTTATTATATTTAGTCGAATGTTTTAGCCCATCAAGGTTAAGTGGAGGATGTATTAGAGTTGTGAAAGACCCAAGGGAGGAAGACCAGTAGGCCATTGCATTTATCCAGAAGTGAGGTAATGAGGGCCTACACAAGTTGGGTAGCAATGTCAGAGGAGAAATGGGGCATACATGAGATGTTATAAAAGTACAAACAATAGCTAAATGACAGAGGTGAGATTTGAACTCATTTCTGATTCCATGTCAAACATTTCATGAACTACAAGAAGTTCCTTCTCATTCAATAACAATTAATAACTAAAAATATTCATCATATAATTTATAGCCAAGTGATGAAAACACTGAAAAATAGAATAAGACAACAAGAGTGATTAAAACAAAAAAACCCCACCAAACTTCAGAAATAAGATTGGATTAGGTATAGAAAGGAATGAGAGGAGAGGAAGTAGAGGCAAGAGTAGCTTGAGAGTAAGTTGTTCTATGTAAACCCTGGTATTTATTTTCTGGTCCATTTCAGAGAATAGGTACTAGTTGCTTAATAATGTGAAATAGGTACAAATTGCTTAATAATGTGAAATACTTAGGGAAAAAAAAGGAAAGAAAAACTCCTGTAGACCTTGCTATATTTGTTAGATCCCATGTATTATGTAATGACTCGTGTGACCTCGGCTATGTCATTTTTGGTCTCAATTTTCTCATCTATAAATTGAAATAGTAAAACCCTCTGATATACTTTCTAGCATGAGTGTGAGAATCTTGTGAGTATGCCTGAGAAAATTAAGAGTTAAGACATAAATTTAGACCATGGGCAAATTTAATGTCAACTTTATAACTTTCTTTGTTACTATTTGAAGTGATCTGAAAGTCCGGAAGATATGGGTTCAAGTTCTATTTATGGTACATATTGAGCAAGTCACTTAATTTCCCAGTGCTCTAGGCTATTTTGTGGAATTCTAAATAGCAGAGAAGACAATGACCTGCATTAGAAGAGGGAGTTTCCTCACAAGGGAATTTCCTATAACAAAGAAAGTACAAGACTAGTATTATTCTCTCTTCAATCTTGGAAGAAAGTTTTATAGGCAAGGCCATGAGAGCAGGCTCCCAGTCAGATGTGTTGAATAATAAATTTGCAAGGTCAGCCATGGAAGAAAGGAAAAAGAACAAAAAATTTAGCTGCATTCTCATGCTTGTTAAACTATGTCATTGTGTATTCTTCCCAAGCTACTAACATTTCCTACTGTCCTAGGGCAAGGAACTGTATGTGAAATGATTTTTTTTATAGTACAGGAGGCATTGCTGCAGATTGCAACACCTCAAACAAAAACATCTAAGTTGTTGAAGTTCTGTTTTCTGATAAATGGGTCCATGATCTCATAAATATGATTATCCCTTCACATCCCTCCCACCCTAACTCTCACATGAATGCAAATTGTCCTACATACTGATTTTCTTGAGATTATTGACTATAGCACAGCTAACCACTGTTCTAGAGGTCGTCTTCTGGCTACAAATTTTACAGTGAATATTCTTTAGCTATTAATTGATATTTTATGAGATATGGCATGGTGCATTACATAGATATTTAATGTTGAATTGAATAGCACTAGGTTCAAATATTAGCAGTGACATTTATCAACTGTGTCACCCAGATTGATCACAACCTCTCTGAGTCTCAGTTTTCTCATCTATAAAGTGGGGGTAATTAAATCTATTATTATTATGTCATTGCAAGATTCATGTAACAGAATCTCTAAAGTTTTGCCCACTTTAAAAGCACTATATGAATATTAGTTATTATGTGAAAGAACAAAGCTATGACTTTGTAAAAGCTAGCATTTACAAAGCACTTTAAGATTTGCAAAGTGTTTTCTTTATATTCTCTCATCTTATCCTGACAACAATCATGTGAGGATTTACTATTGTTATCTTCATTTTGTAGAGGAGAAAACTAGGTGGCATAATGTATTGAGTAACTGGCCTAGAGTTAGGAAGAGCTGAGTTCAAATTCAGTCTCAAACATTTATAGCTGAGTGATCCTGAGCAAATCAGAACTTCACTTTGTAGTTTCTTCCTTTGCAAAATGGGGGTAATAAAAGTACCAATCTCCAAGGATAGTTGTGAGGATCAAATGAAATAATAATTCTAAAGAACTTTGCACAGTGCCAGGCACACAGTGAACACTATATAAATGTTAATTATTGTTGTTACTGTTAAGGGGTCATTTGGGGTCAGAGTTCCAATATTGACTTTGTCAGGATCACCAATTATATCATCTCTCTGGTTATTTGTCTTCCCGAAATTAAATGGAGAGAGTTAAACTGGATGACCAAAAGTCCCTTCAAGGTCTAAATCTATGATCTTAAAAAGAAAATTGTCAATCATTGAACTGACACAGACTTTTTTGGGGGGAACTTGGTAAGTTACTGAAAGTGAGAGTTACTCAAAAATACATTATAAATCAAATGAGAGAGATTAAGTAAAAACTAAGAAAAAAAATAAGAACTATCTAAGAAAAACAAGATTATGGGGGTGGGGGAATGGGAAAGTTAACCAACTAGAAAAGGAGCTCTAGAGTCTTAAAAAAAGAAAGTAATTCTTTGAAAACTAGAACTGGTCAAGGAGCAGCCAGTAAGCTATAAAAGACCAAAAATTAACAAAACACAATTTAGAAAAATGAAAAAAATAGAACAGAATGTGAAACATCATAAGGAAAACAACAAATCTGGAGAACAGATCAAGAAGAAAAAACTTAAAAATAATTGGATGTCCAAAAGTTGTGACCAAAAAAAGAATCGACATTATAATACAAGAAATAATCCCTGTCTCCTAAAAAAATTGTCCTAGAGGGGTATACCGAACAAAATCCACTGATCACCACCTCAAAGATTCTACAAGGAAAACACGGAGGAATATTATCACTAAATTTCAAAAACTCCAGAGCAAAGAGAAAATTCCACAAGAAACAAAAAATGAATTCAAATATCCCAAAGCTACAGCTAGAATTGTACAGTATTTATCAGCAATTACAATAAAAGACCATAGGTTCTGGAATAATATATATTAACAATCTAAAGAACTAGGCTTGTGGCCAAAAATATCATATCCAGCAAAACCAACCATAGCATTGAATGAAAAAAAAAAAAGCAAATTCAAAAAACTTGCAGATTTTCAGAACTTTGTCTCAACTAAATCTGAACTCAATAGAAAATTTAACATAACAGCTAACATCATATTTCAAAAGTCTCAACAAGGACACATTTTTTATATATTTTACATGAAAATGTAAACCATTTATTTAAGAGACATTTAGATACTCTTTGTTAAAAAAAAAAAAAAAAGATGAAGGGAGGCTGAGCCAAGATGGCGGAGTGAAAAGGTGACTTTCTGCCTCTCCTCCGATCTTCTCTCAAATCAACAATAAAATAAGCCTCTGAACTGATCTTCAAGTCAACGAACCCAGAAATATTTGGTCACGGCTCTCTGGAGAAATTCATATCAGGTTAGTCGGACTCGGACAGAGAGATAAATAGACGACCCCTGTGCAGGCCGTAAGTGAGGGTGGGACTCAGCTCAGCTCATCGTGGAAGAAATTCCAAACTCCAAACTCCAAATTCCAAACACCTGGAGTTTATCTGAGGCACTCGGGACACTCTGCCCTGATTGGGGGCAGGTGTTCTGGCAGACTTGCCTTGTTTAAGGAGTAATTCGGACTTAGTCCTAGCCCCCACCGGCCCAGCACCTTAAGTCAACTCTCTGAAGTGCCCCAGGGCAAAGCGTCTTCAGCCGAGGTTT
>JAJPUD010018758.1:0-28006 GCA_023553655.1 Myrmecobius fasciatus | reverse complement strand
TTGTGTTCATATAGTTCCTGACTTTGTCTTGGCAGGTAAACTCCCAAATATTTTATATTATCAACAGTTATTTTAAATGGAATTTTCTTTGTATCTTTTGCTGTTGGACTTTGTTGGAAATTTAAAAAATGCTGATGATTTATGTGGATTTATTTTGTATCCTGTAGATTTCTTTCTTAAGGGCCAAGCCTTAAACCAGAACCAATCTGATTTTCACTGGCCACCAATAGGTCCTAGGTCAAGCCCCATTTGGTCATTGTTGAGGTCCTCATTGACACAAATTGATTTTTGGAGGGCCAGAAACTGTGAAGGTGTTCCCCTCCCACATTCATTCACTCAGTTATCTATTTATTTACATTTTTTGGACCAACCTAAAGAGGAGATGCCTCAATTGTTACCTAACCTTAATCATTCAATCATTCAATCAAACTGAGACCTACTGAAGACCTTAGTTTGAAAAGGTTAAGGTTTCCCATTTCACAGAAAAGAAAAGAGATTCTAGCCCTATGATTTCATCAATATGGTGAACTGTAATTTAGAGACTTAATATGCTTCTTCGGACACTTTGAGATTAAGGGATTTATACATAAGTGTCAGAAAAGGGAATACAACGATGATCCAAGCTAGGAGTCCTTAGTCTTTTTTTGTATTTTACTCTTCTAGTACTCTGCTGTAGTCTATGGATCCCTTTTCAGAATGTTATTAAATGCATAAAATAAAATATATGATTGCAAAGGAAAATAATAATCTTATTGAGTTAGCACAATTTTTAAAAACAGATTTTATGGACCATATATAAATTAAGAACCTATCACTGAATCCAAACTTTTAATTTATAAAAAATAAAACTGAGTCCCTAAGAAGATAGTACTTTTTTGTGTGTGTCTACACTATAATAAGTAGCTCAGCCTTCATTCAGCCTCAGGTGCTCTGTCTTTAAATTCAGTGCTTTTTCCAAGACAAACCTTAGAGATTATTTTTCACAACTACCTTTTACAGCATCCCTGACAGACCATCAACTAATTTTTTGCTTCAGCAGTTCTACAGACAGGGAACTTATTACTTTTAGAAACAATTCCCCCAATCCTCTTTTTTTTTAATGCTTAGAAACTTCTTGCTTATATTGGGGCAAAAAATGACTCCATTCATCTTCTATCTATTGATGGTGGTTGAATTTCCTTTTATATTCTATTTAGTTGTGCCTTCTCTTGTGATCTATAATTTGTTAAAATTATGCCACTTCCCCCAAGCAGGTTGGACCAAATATACCAGAAAAAAATCCAATTTGGGATTTTGAAGATTTTTCATAAGTCTCAACTCATCCTGGGTTCTTCATACAATTTTTACAATTTTAGAGCATTCTTTCATATTTCTTCTCCCTCATGATCTCCTATCTTTTGAACAAGCTCAATTATTATCTTAGTTTATCATCATAGTAGATTACAGAAATAATTGTGATGCTTTGGGTAACATGATAAAATTTTTAAATCTAAATTCATAAGAAATCCTGTTCAGATTCATTCTCTGACACTTTCTAGCTTTATGATAAATGGAAAAGTCAACCTGAGGTTTTTTCATATCTCAGATAAATATAATAATATTTGTACTACCTTAACTCCTCCCTAACAACAAGTTTACTGTGAGGAAAGTCTTTTGAAAGCCTTTTAAAGGTCTATTTCAATATAAATTATTAATAAGAATATATTCATAATTGCATCTTTTATAGTGGAGTTTTTTGTCATGTTTTCCTTTAGCAGACTGTTGAAGCTTATCATTCCCTTCTGGGAGGAGTGTTTTTTCCAATAACAAAAATAAAACAAAATACATAAGAAAACCAATTATATTGAAATAAAGTTGTAATATTTTCCACATTGAATTTAGAGGCCTCCTTGATATCGATCCATATGAATCCCAAATTAAGAATTCTGTTTGACTTTAATATTTCTTGAGACATATTAAAATTTCTGTTCAAGGGAGCATGCCCATCTCACAAATGATTTCTTTCTATAATCTCCCTTCCTAAAGTTTATGGAATGTGCCTGTATTCAACATCCTTTTTTTTTTTGCAAGATGACTTTATGACTTTCTCCTAAGATTCCCATCACATTCATATTAGTTATCAGTTCTTTTCAATTATTTACAGTGAAGTCCAAAATAAAAATAAAAATTCTTTCACTTCTTCTTCTGCCTCCTAAGCAATGAAATTGTTAGCAAGCAAGTCAAAAATGTATTAAATGCTTCATTTTTATCAGATTGAAACTTCTGGCAGATGTCCAGAGACTTTGAAATCCCCTATCACTTCTCTATCTTTCCTCTCTGCAAGTTCTATAATCTGTTAAAAAAAAAACCCAGTCTATATGAAATACTATGAGTATACTATAGAAAACCCATGCAGTCTTGAGTAGCATCACGAGATTGTGGGACTGTCAGGAGTGGAAAGGGTCAAGAGACTGCAGTTCTAGTGAGTTATACTATGAGCAAGGAAAGTTACTTCTCTGTGCTCTATTTTCCTCATTTTACACTGTCCATGTGATCTTTCACATAGTAACTGCATGACCAAATGTCATTCAGTATTCCTGAAAATATTATTTCTATGACCTGTAAATTTAGTTTTTATCAATACTCTCTCCAATGATGCAGATTACCAATGCCAATACCTTGAGAATATCTGGAACCAAAAAACTAATCTATCTATGACCCATATGACAATGAGTTTCACTGAACTTATCTGGGCTCATTTTTGGGTAATAAGTATGAATCTTTCTATACCAAAGTCTTTTAGTTTGGCAGAATTGGGCATAATTTACTCTCCACTAACTTTTAGAAATGTCTGTAGAATCTAAGACAGAGCTGCAAGGGATTGGAGATAATATCAGGCTTATCCTTTCATTTTACAAATGAGGAAAGTGATTTCGACCTATATCTTACTAATCAAAAGACCAGCTCCCTAATCCACTATGGTTTTCTATTGATTTAATGCTACTTTAGAAAATAAACAAAGCAAAATAATACCAATACATGATCTCACAGCCATTAAGTTTAAAGGCAGTAAAGCAGGTAGGCAAAAATTATGCATTTTTGCCATTTTATCTACTTGCATTACACTTTATAGAAGTAATAAAGCCTAAGTTACTTTGTAAACTTAAGATGAGTTAAACAAAAACCAGTGAAGAACAATGGATTAGTGAACAAGAGGTATAGGTTTTTGCACCAGCAATCTTACTTAGCCATATAATTAAGAGAAAATCACTTAGATTCTTTTGATCTTATTTTCTGTGAAATTAAATTATTCTACATGATAACAGGTTTGTTTTAACTCTAAAACTTGTCTTATTTTTAATTTTTATCAGTTTTTTTATTTTCAGAACATATGCAAGAATAATTTTTCAATATTGACCCTTACAAAACCTTTTGTTCCAAATTTTCCCCTTCTTCCCCCAAACCCCTTCCCTAGATGACAAGCAATCCATATATTGTTATATTGTTATTGTTATATTCTTGTACATGTTAAAATATATGTTAAATCCAATATGTGTAAAAATATTTATACAATTCTCTTGCTGGACAAGAAAAATCAGATCAAAAAGGAAAGTAAATGAGTAAGAAAACAAAATACAAGTGAACAGCAACAAAAAGAGTGAAAATGTTATCTTGTGATCCACATTCAATTCCCATAGTCCTTTCTCTGGGTATAGATGGCTCTCTTTGTCAAAAGATCACTGGAACTGGTATCAGCCATCTTATTGTTGGAAAGAGCCACGCTTATCACAATTGATCACTATATAAACTTCCTGTTGCCCTGTACAATGATCTCCTGGTTCTGCTCATTTCATTTAGTATCAGTTCATGTAGGTCTCTGAAATCATCTTCTTGATCAAGAAACTAAAATTCAAAGCCCTTAAATGACATACCAAGAGTCACTGCACTACTAAGTATTGTTATTGTTTGATTGTTGTCCACTCAAGTCTGACTCTTCATGACCCTATATGGGACTTCTTCTTTAGTAGATTTAGGCCAACAGAGATTAAGTGACTTGCCCAGAATCATACAGCTAGTGAGTAATTTGAACTCAGGGCTCTCTTACTCCAGACTTAGCACTCTAAACAGACCCACCTGGGCAAACACTCATTATCTGACTAAAAAGCTTTCCATGCTGCATCCAGACACAACAAATGAAAGAGATATTTTTCAGCTCCATTCAATTGAAGTTCTTAATTAGAAAGTAAAAATGATATTTTGATTGATTTTGTCTATTTGCCTAGTCTCACTTTTTACTTATATCTCAAATGTTTTATTTTAAAATTGTCATTAATTCTTCTCTTTTATATCCATGTTTCAGAACAAAAACTGCAAATACTGAACTGTCAGTATCACCTAGAACTCTCTAAGTAAAACATTCGATAATGCTGAACAAACTGAATTATTTCTTACGTTAAGGAACATGTTTTATTTTCCATTTTTGTTCATCACTTGTGAATTAAAGAGGCCACTTCATGCTATACTAACAGGTATTTGGCTGAGATTGTATTTTATGTTCCACTGCTTTTTACTGGCTAATAAAACCTCTTACATTGTTTAAAAATATGTGGTGCTGAACATCATTTTAGCATTTTAAATTTTGGTTAATAATATAGTCTGTAAATAATTTGTGATTTTTTTCTGTCCTCACATACAAAATTGCCTCCTATTTCTGTCACCAACCAGATTTTTGTAGATTTGATTGTTAAAGACTTTGATGGTACTCCATAATCTATCATCTACCATAATCTATCATCAAACAATCTATCTATACCTAATAACATTTCCATCTGTCTTTCCTTTTTTTATGTGAAACTCTGATTTCATTAATGGAGAGATGTGGTATGTAATGTCCTTCTTCTAATAATAATAGTATTTTTTAAATAAAAAAAACCTTTTTTTTTAATTTATAATCTCAGAGAGGTGTCTGAGACACTGAGAGATCCAATAATAAATTACCCACAGTTGCAGATGGAAAATTTCTCAGAGGCAAGAATTGAATCTAAACCATGCTGATTCTAAGCTCAACTCATACTGTCCCTTATTGTAGCTTGCATATACAATATGCCTACATATATCTCTTTCTATATATTTATAAACATACTTCAGCATTCAAAGATTCATTATTGCATCTGTGTTAATATTCACTTTTCCAACACACACACACACACACAAATCTTCTATGCTTGACCAAGAGACTTTCATGAGAGGTTTTCATGAGTCCTAGTATCCAACTTCCTGGTTATAATATGATATATATATATATATGTGTGTGTGTGTGTGTGTGTGTGTGTGTGTATACATTAATGGTAGTAGTAGTAGTAGTAGTAGTAGTAGTAGTAGTAGTAGTAGTAGTAGTAGCATGAATTATTTTCAACTTTATTATTAATTTTGGACTAATTTTGGACTTTCATTAATGTAGCTAGCTCTGTGTGATACATTAGTTCTACCAATACAAATCAGCATCTTCTCTGAAACTGAAACTCACAAACAATTACTAAAGTTACTGAAAGGGACTTGTACAAAATTAACAGTCAGTAGCTGTCAGAGGGGAGACTCAGGGTTTCCTAAACCAGAGACCAAATCTATAACCACTATACTATTCTGCTTTATGTGCATATATTAATTGGAGGAAAATAGGATGAGGAGAGAGGCCCTTCAGGACCATGCCAATGGATTGCTTAGTTGTACCTTATGCATAATATCAGTTAAAATATATTACATTAAAATGGTTGAAATTCATGTTCAGATATAGACAATATCTCTAAATTTTAAATTATTGTTCCCTACTTTTTAAAACTTGTCCTATTTAATTTCTCTTAAAAAATAAACAGAGTGCCTAGTATTGTGGGGGAAAACAGATTTTTTTTTAAAGTCAAATCTCAGGGGCAAGGAAAACATATCAGAGTTAATAGTTGTGCAAAATAAAGAAAATTTTTTCTATAATTCTATCTTAATGTTTATATATATTGCTTTATAGGAGGGTAACATTTCTAATGTGATTCAGAAGCAATTTCTTTATTTGTTGTAATGTAACATAGACATTAAATCTCTGTAATGAAATAGGTGTTACAACTCTGCATTAAAATTCTTTGCAGAAGAAATATATAATACAAAGTATAAACTAAAATATTTCTAATGTAATCTCCCCTTGTTTGCTGTCGACTTTAATTTTGCTCAACCCAAAACACTCACAAGTTGGTATTCAATGATACTAAACAGAGTACAATTTCCTTCACTCCTGAGGAAAATGTTTCATTATCCACTTATACCCATCATTCGCGGGGAAAGGACGTTATTCCATATACAGGCAAAGATTGAGAAAGCATGAAAGTTCCCTAAAGTAATTTCAGCTAATTAAACACTCATTAAGAAAGCAATAGAAATGAGAATTTGCCTTAGAACTTGCTTAAGCAATTTTAATTTTTAATCATTTTGTACTCTTACTAATTAAGGGCTTTGATGGGTACCTCTGGGCTGTTTGCCTAGCACTCAGTACATTTTTTCCTATATAATGTGTATATACCAACTTTCTAACACATAAAGGTCTCTAAAGTTCTTCAGTATCTTTTTTTCTGATACTTTCCTCCTAGGTACAATGGTTTAAAATATTTAATAAGTTAATTTTAACATTCTATGTTTTCCAACAATAATATATGGTATTCTCTTTTAGGAGCACGGTGACAAGGAGAAATATCCATTGAATCTTCTCCTCCTTACCTCTCTCATTTAGTTGTGTTATTTCACTAATCATGCTCAGATTACATGGTCACTGCCAAGAAAAAAAAAGAAAAGAAAAGAAAAAGAAAGTGAAAGACAACGATGCTTCCTTAAATTGAATAACACCATGGTTCTGCCAGTGAAATAGTCAGTTACCACAGAAGTGGGGCAGTTGGTTCCTTCCTTCTCTGCTTCTTGTTCTTCCTAATATCACTCTGAGGATTATGCTGTTTCATAAATTCATGGCCTGAATTTCACTCAGTTGGTTTTTCATTGTGCACTAAATATTGTACAAATTTCTTTCTTTTTTTTTTGTCATTCAAAATTCTTCAGAATCTACTTGCGGACTTTCCAAATGTGTTCTATTAAATTAACAAATCCAAATCATTGAAATCAGTAGCTTGCCGAATATAAGTATATTCAATGCAAAGTTACTTTAGGAGGTAGAGAGGGAAAGTGGTTGCCATTTAATAATTAAGAAGAAACAAGTTGCTTTTAACTAAACATATCTTTTCACTATTAGATCCAGGGTATTACTATGTCACAATCATGTTTTTCCAAGTGTAAAAAGAGTTTAAGTAATTTATCTTTAAAATCTTTCCTTCAAACAGTTAGTCTTAGAGTCAGGACTGAAAAATGATTCTTCTAAACTGCAATTTTTTTTGTTTCTGTTTTTTTTAAAATTATTAACTTTAAATTTGCATAAAGCAAAATAATAATAGCAACACTTAGTAGTAGCAAAGAACTGGAAACAAAGTAAATGATCATCACTAGGGGAATGGCTAAACAATTATTGGCATGTCAATGAAATGGGCTGTAAGAAATAATAGTGTGAATATGAAGATTAGTTATAAGAATAGGAGGATTTTTATTAATTGATGCAAAGTAAAGTAAGCATCACCAGTAAACAGTATACATGATAACCACAATAACATGAATGGAAATAAATATAGTATAATAAGAAAAAATTGAAACTAAATGATAAAAAATTATGATGACCAAGATTGACCCAAATAAAATCATATAAAAAGGCACCTTGCTCTCCCCCTATCATTTCTTTGCTAAAGACCTTTAGAGGGGAACATTCCATAGAATGTTAGACTTTTTCAGTCTCTTTTAAGCTTGCTAAATGTCTTTTCCTTGTTTTAAAATTTTCTTTATTTTAGGAGATGGTTCTCTGGAAGAATAGGAAAGGAAGCTAGTGGGAATTATGAAGTCAAAACTATATCAATGAAATTTATGGTTTTAAAAAAATTATAATGCTATTTATTTGCTTCATTATTCAGATTCAATTGTTCAAAAGACTTAAAAGAACTACTCTAAAAAATGTAATTTGTATTCTAGTTTCAGGTAAGATGCAATTTTCATGCTCCACAGAGAAAGAAGTTTCTGTATAATTTGATAAAAGTAATGGTCTGTTGTTTTACTTACTGAATTAATAAAAATGGCCTTTGAATAATGTAGATTAATATTACTGAGTATAGTATCTTTTAAAATTAAAGAACTGAATTCCAAACTGGTCATAATTCTAAAAACTGGACACTTACCAGGACTTTCTATAATTTGAATTTTCACCTTACATTTTTTATTTACAATTTAATAATAATTTTCATGACAGCCTATAAAGAATTACTTCATGCTGCAATGATGAAAAAAGCCTCAAACACAATTATATATATACATATATACGTGTGTATATATGTATATATACTTTATTATGAAGTTTCCACACTGTAATTTTTCAGGGAAAAACAATCTTAGGAATTTCTATGAAATCTATAAACAAAGTAAAATTAAATTAAAACAACCTTTACCTGAATTTAACTGATAAAAAAGAAAAATACAAATAGAAGAATCTGACCTGAGGATAACTGTGAGCTAAATACTCAAAACAGATAAAAGTAAAGATACTTTTGAAAACACATTTAAATTGACTGAGCCAAAACCTCAAGAGTTTCTAGGCATATGTAAATGAGAAAGACAGTGCCTGTATTTGTTATGGCATGAAAACAATTCTTCAACTCACCATGCTTCACATGGATTTATTGACAAATGGACAAAACTGAGTAACATAGTGTCACATGTCTACAAGAGTATCGGTTGATATTGTCATTAGTCCTCCTCTAACTTTTTTTTTTTTACATATTTGTATATGGTGAAATATTTATGTGTTAAAGAGTACTCTTGAATCAACAATGAATTTACATGCCAGTTTCTCATAAATAACAAAAATGCTTCATGCCTTTTATCACTGCTTCTCCAGTTTCTTTCTATATTTTGCTCCAGGAATTATTTTTCTTACTAAATTATTGAAACAGAGCTCTTGCCAGAAGTTCAGCTTTTGAAATAAACAAAAGTAATATTACCTTGATATGACATGACAGTAGTAGTGTTAAGAAGTATGGTAATAAGTATTTTTAAAATTAAATTCTAGTTTGATTTCAAAAGTAATCAAATTTTCAGATTCAATTAAGAAAGATCATTCTGGTTAATGTGATTTTAATTAATTAAGAAATCATTAAGGAATAACTAAATGAAATCTTGCATCATAACTTTCAGAAATAATTTCAATCTCTAATCATATTCTGTTCCTATTGCTTAGGGGCAAATTCTAGGTTTTGATTTACATCTTTGTGCATCTTGAAATTTTGTATTAGTCATTATGCTGAATTCTTTTCAAGTGTCCTTGTTTCTAATAGGATATGTATCATGGACATATTTTTTTTCTGTATAATAGTCATTAAAGTTCATAGAGTTCATCTTTATACAAGAGCTATCCATTTCTGAATTAATGACTATTGTATATATGTTTAATCATAATACTTGTGCCTTAGCACAAAAGACAATGGTCTGACTAAACTTCTTGGTTTGGCTAAAGCAGATATGGTTTTTAACTCTACAAACAAATTATCAGAAAGTGTTTTAACCTAAATGAGACCTACATCTCGGAAAATTGGTCATGGTTAAGAGGCCATAATCAAGGTGCTATCCATAAGTAAGAATGCTACCTAACATCAGAACATGTAAAGCATTAAATCTCAATTACTTAAAGTACTATCCCAATGCTTAAAAATAAAATGGAGGTTATCCTATCTTCTTGAAAGTTTCAATGGAGATGGAGTTCTGTCAGATCCTTTCACAAGAGTAAATCTGTAAGGCTTAATACTCCATAGTATATCTGTCTTTTGAGGACTAACATCACTAAGAATGAAGATTTTTCTTCTAGATTCTCACTAAACAGCTGTTTAATTAGGCCCTCTAGAATTTTTCCATGAATCAAAACAAGCTTATTGGCTTATGATTTGCTGACTGAATTCTCTACTTTTCTTTTTTTAAAAATTAAAGTGCAAAAGAGAAAAGTTCAGCTCAAGAGAGGTTTTCCATTTACGAAATAATGAAACTCTTTTTTTAACCAGGTATATCTGAATTAAGACCCTGTCCTTTGCATTTTAGTGTTAATTAATAGCTAATTAAAAATAAATAAATAAACACCATTCCCTCCCACGCCCCCAAAAAAATCTTTTACTAAAAAGGAAGTACAAGTATAGTCAAGCCATTTGGATTTTAGGAAATGAGTCAAGACCTTTGTTTGTTGAAAAGAAACATTATACATATAACACTAATTGAATTGTAAGATCTATTTCCAGGATTTAATGAACTTTATACGCTCTTAATATGTGACATTTCTAGTCAATGTCTGCAGGAATATCTTCCAACATACCCCAAAAGCATTTGTTGTAAGAACCATAGGGACTATTTGGTGTTTGATGAAGAACTAATTTTCTTCACACATTGTTTTGATTAGTTGAAGGAAAAAAAATGTTCTACTTCCACAGTCCAGTTGCAATCTAGTATAAGAAAAGCTTCTAGCCAAATTCAAGAAAATATCCTGAACTAGTCCTCTCTACTATCTCTTCAGCCAAATGGATTATTGTGCAGAGAAAAATACAGTTGACTTTTTACAACTTGAACTAATTTTGTCTAAATTGTTTAAAAGGGGCTAATGCAATCCCTAGATGCATTATTTACAGGAGTTTGCAAAGCATTAGGAAAACAGGCTTGGAGTATTGCTGCATTTGCATCAAAGCACCGCTTTACTGCCACACAAAGAGCGCCTCTCTTGAAATGGAAATTGTTAATAAATCTCACACTCTATAGCTTTTACAGCAGCAAAAAGCTTTTTTGAGGGGAGGAGGGATCATTTTCCCTTGATGGAACAGTGCTATCATTGTTCAGCCACAGCAAATGAAAGAATGACTAGGGAATCAGCAACATGCTGGTAATGTTTCAGATTGATGTGTTTTATCACCCATGGCACTCTGGCAAAACCTCCCGGTCCTTTTAATACTATTTCTTGGAGGTTGAACTTCAAATTCCCTCTTTTATGTGAAAGGAATTAAAAGAGAATTTAAAGTCTGGGTGCATCAACCATGGCAGTGCTGTACCCAGCAGTCCTGACATCTGTGCAGCCCTTCTGTGTCTCTGGTAGATTCCCTGCCACTGTTAGAGACATGTCATTATCATCAAACAGCCTTCCATGTGGAAAAAACTAAAGGAAGGCAGCTTCTGCCTTGTTAAGACAAGCATCTCCATACGCCATGCATTAAATATTATAGTAGCTACAGAAAATTACGACGATATTTGAAGCAAAAGAGTGTTTCCTTCCCCCTCACCCCCCACCCAACATAACTGAACAGAAATGTTATTTCAATTTACACATCCAGGCCTAAAGCAAAATGTGTGCTTAGACTCAAAAATGCTATCTTTTAGAAAATGCATATTGTGGGCACTGAGCAAATCCAAACTTCCTCCAATGGGCTGCTTTTTCACCTGTGCTATGATCTCTGTTTCACAAAAGTTGAGAAGCACTATTGTCCATATACATCACAACTGGCTTACTTCTACTTGTGCTTCCATTTCTATTTTTCCACCTCATGACCAAAATGTGGATCTTACTATTTTAAAATGCCACTGAAAACCTAAAAAAGGGGATATTGGATGAGATTTCATTTATGTAGGAAATATTCTTCTAAATAACCTCCATGATGTACCAACTTTGGTTGCAGAATATCTTCCCTAAATAATGTGGAGATTCCATAATTGCCAGAAAGGATTTGGGTAGAGTAAGTAGGGACACTGAATAAAGCTAGAGATAAATAGTCAGACAGTGTTTTATGTCAAAAAGCTTACTATTTTGCTGCGTAAATTAGCTTTCTCATACAAATATTGCCTACATGAATTTTGTTTTCTTTTTGCTTTTTACTCCTGGTGTACAGCACAATTTTAGGTCCACAGTAGGTACTTAATATATGCTTGCTGAACTAAATTATATATTCTATCACTAGTAAAACAATTTCTGAGGATTTTATATTTCGCAGTTTTATCTGTCCTACAGAATTAGCCTGCTCAGCATAGAGGCATACACTCAGAAGACTAGCCTGTCATGGAAACATAAAAGCTATTTACTCATCATTTCTTCTGGTCTGTTGCTTTCTGTTGCTTTAGGGGCTTTAAATATTAAATTATGAAAAGTCACCACATCTTCCATCTTAAACTGGGAATAGAAATAAGCAAATGAAGGCCAAGCCAATGCATGATTTCATTGTTTTTCTCATTTGCACATTCCCCTTTTCCCTATAAAATACAAGTGTTTTATGAATAATAGTTCACAATCCTGTATATACTATTCACAGACTGTTTGTTTAAATAATATTTGTCAAATACATGGATATATAATTTCTGTCATGTGAGTAGGCTGTATTATTAACTCTGGAGTCCTTTAAAAAGTTAATATCAAAGATGGCATTAATGGCATTGAAGGACTTATGCATTATTATAATACCTCACAATTTTTCTTGTCTATATACTTGACACCAACCATTTTCTCTCCCCCAACACATTTTTCCATTCTTAATTCCTCAGAATATTGCTCAGGAACATATGTGTCTGACAATGCAAAGAAGCCAGGCATATATTTCTAAATACAAAATTCAAGTAAGCATCCAGTCTTTGAAATATAATTAACAAACACAATGCTAGACTACAAATGAAAATCTATATGGATTTGGTAGCTCAATAAATAACACTTCCTGGAGAGATGGTATACTATATAAAGTAAGAGTTCTCACAGTTGAAGATCTAGTTAAAATATTGCTTCCCCTATCTTCTAACTGTAAAGGCTTAAGCAAGAAACTAAACTTTTCTCAGGGTCTCAGTTTCCTCATCTATCATATGGATATAATAAGAGTTATCCTGCCTAACTTTCAGGTTGCTATGAAAAAAAGTTTGATGTATATGTAAAAGTAAAATAGAAATATGTTATTATTACTATTATCTTCCTTGTGTCAAAAAGGATGAAGGGTAAAGAATATTATTGCTAAATACTATTTTAATATGTAGCAACTCAATAGGACATTTAGCTTTGTTCTCTCTCTAGTTTCTCTCTAAAATGAAGTAAAAAAAACAGAAGAAATATTCTAAAGCAGATTAAGGAATCAAAATATAAACATCAGAAAGGAAAATCATAAAAGGATATGACAAAAATATTATGCTCTGGATCCTACTTGAAAATTCCATTTCTGTTTCTATTTCTATTTCTGCTTCTGTTTCCTTTTATTTTCCCTCATGGATAGAGTACTTGAATTTATCTCCCCAATTTGACTGGTTTCCATCTGTAAGTTTTTATTACTCCAAGTTGCTACTGAAGTTACCACAGAGAGATACTGTTTGGAACTACATTTATGCAGAATAATACTTCTGAGTAACTACTATAATAAGCAATTATATTTTAATTAATAATCCTTTTCCTGTAGAATCTCTTTCCCATGTATGCTGAGAGTTAGATAGCCTCATAATTTCCAGAAAAAAATTGGGTTTATTAGGGTGAAAGACTGAATAAATATGGTGACAAATAGCCAGAGATAAGGGTTCTGTATTAAGAGGTCTATTATTTTGAAAGAGAAAAAAACAAACAAAAAACTAGCTGCATATTCTTCATTTCTTTCATGTCCTTAGCATGTAGCACAAGTACAGAGGAAAATTCTTCAAATATAGTATGATCAAAGAAGAATACTTCAGGATTTTCAACCATCCTGGTTTAGAAGAAGGGACCTCAGATTAAATCTAGACCTTTACATGAAAAAAATTATAACATACATGACAAGCAAAAATTAAATAATCTTTCCAAATAGATGTAATAATATTGAATATTTTAATCACTATTTTTATCACTGTCAATTTTTTTAAACTGCATCATTATAGTGAACATAAATAAGATCTCAATAATAGCAATGATAACAATAGGTATTTAAATGATGCTTTAAACTTTCAAAGGTGATTGATATCCATTATCTCGTGTAATTCTCACAACCCCCAAGATAGGCACTGTGAGTATTATTATAATTTAGAGGTGTGAAGATCAAGGTTCAGAAAGGATAAGTGATAAGCAAATCCACAGTGATTTATATTAATGGAAGAATTTAAACCAGTTCTCAGGTAACCATGTTTAGTACCTTTTCTACTGTTACATCACCTTATGTTTTGTAAATACTTTAAATGGTTCCTAATTTGCTATGCTGTAATTTTCTGTACTTTTAATGCATTTCATTTTTTTTGGAATCCATGATTTGTCTTTTAATATATTATTCATTTCAAGTTCCAAAATGATCATATCCATTTTCACCAAAACCAAAACCCTTTGAGAGGCCTAGAGCAAAATTAAATGATTTGCTCAAGTCAAAATTTTCTCTTGTTTAAAATAAATGCTTTAGTTTTCATATGTCAAAATTACGAAGTCTTTCATTTGAATAGAAATTTTAAAAGCACACAGAAGAGAAAAACATGCCAGAATTACTCATATATTCAAATATAGTACTTAGATCTATGACTCTAGTAGTGCATTCAACAATAAAGGTCACAGTCCTTCTAACCTTGGAGAATTACTGTGATTAAAAAATTCATCACACTGTAACCAATTTTGCATATAACAGATGTAAAATTTGATGCTGGGCTCAAATTGGAATTTGTTTCCAGCTTGATTGAATTGGCCGGAATATGTGCTCATTGGCATGGCTTCCAAGAACTCAGGGTCTTTTCCATAACACAATGAGGAATCCAAGTAGGTCTCTAGTGGATGTTTCATAAATATATGCCAAGGAATAAACTATATTAACCAGGGAAAACTGGATGTGGTCAAACAGGAGATAGAAAAATATATACAAAAAGATATCACAGTCATCCAAGGGAAGTAGAATGCTAAAATAGAAAATCAAAAGATAATTTAAAAAACAGGCAAGTTTGACCTTGGAGTATTAAATGAAAAAGATCAGAGACTAATGGACTTTTGTCAAGATAACTCACTGGTAATAGCAACTATTCTTTTTCAACAACCCAAAAGGCAACCCTACACATGGATATCATAAGATAGTTAATATAGAAATCATAGTGATCATATACTTTGCAGCCAAAGGTGGAGAAGCTGTTTGGAGTCAGTAAAAACAAGACCTGGAGCAAACTGTGGCTCAGATCATGAGTTTCTTATAGTTAGGCCTAAACTGAAAAAAAAGTAGGGAAAAACATCAGATTAAATAGATGTAATCTAAGTAACATCTCTTATGAACATGAAATATAAATGATGAAAAGATTTAAGGGACTAGACTTGATAGAACTATGGACAGAGGTTTGCAGTATTGTACAGGAAGTAACAACAACAAGCAACAAAAAAGAACAATAAATCAAAGTGACTCTAATAAGGTTTTGCAAATATCTGAGGAAAGAAAGGAAAAGAGAAAGGAAAAAGGGAAAGACATACGCAACTAAGGGTAGAATTATATAAAAAGAAAAGTTTTTCTTCAATGAGTAATGCAAAAAAATAGAATATGATAGAATCAGAAAGACAAAGGATTTCAAGAAAATTAGAAATGTGAAAAGAATGTTTCATACAAAAATAGTCCTGAAAAAGGCAAAAATAGTAACAACTTAACAAAAGTAGAAGAAATTACTAAGAGGTGGCAAGACGATAAAGAAACACTATACAAGAAAGATTTTAACATCACCAATAACTATGATGAGCAAATGGATGAGAAGAAACTGCTATAATCCCAAATAAAATTAGAATGTTAACATGTTTTTGAGGATAATAATATAATATTATGATTCAAAAATTGATCAAATAGGGGAATGAGAGTTTTTTTTAAATTGGTAACAAAAATGATGAAATGGAAATTTATAAAAAAAACTTAGGAAACGAAAATTATCCTTTTAAGTTTAAATTCTTCTTGTAGAAAGCATGTGAATTGTATTGTTAACTTTCATGTTGTTCAATGATTTAATATTAAGTATATAAATTATTTTCCAACATTTTATATATTAGTAATTAATGGAATTAATAGTCAACTGGAACATAACAGAATGCGATAATTAATAGTAATTTCTATAATCTTACTATGGATATATTACATATACATTATGCTTTCTACTCCCCCAAATATTGCAGAATTGCATGTACTACCTTCAATTTCCCTCACTACTAAATAAAATAAAATCCCACAATCCTTAATTATTGTTTGCCTCTATATATGTTAAAAAAAAACTCTCATATGTGAAAAAAGAAGTACTTTTATAGTGAGTACTTAAAGGAAATTCTTTAGTATTTTAGTGCAAATGACAGACACTATATAATTTAGGTAGTTATATGGATTAGGGAATAGAAGGTGTCATATATGTGCAAAAGGGAGCTTGTTACATACATTCCCAAGCAAAGCTATAAATAACAAACAATAGCAGAAAAAACAGCAAGCATTGAGGCTGAAAATGAAATCTGAAAACAATCTGACACCTAATGTCTGGTCCATTTACTTATAAATCACAATAGACATATTTCCTTTTTTGATGTTGTGTGCCTAGGTATAACTGAAGCGTGAGTCAGCCAGAGAATCTGTCATTCATCTAGCCGTACCTCAGAAACAAATTCTACATGTAAGATGTAAACAATTGGAATTAAAAAAAATTCTTCTTCACTTTCCACAGGAGGTGAACATACAAAGAGATTAACTGTCATTTTGATAACAAATCATCCATTAACAAATATCCTTTTAAAGAAGGAGTTTAGTACATGAGAGGAGATGCATCTTGGTCTATAAAAATGTTTTCATGCCCACAAAACCCACAAAAAATTGAAGCATCATGAGTCAGACTGCCTCTCACCTCTTTGGGAGTTGCTGAACCAATTAAGCTAGTGGGGGCAGGATGCTCCTGATCTTCAACTTCTCCCTGAATTGGCCATGACTGAGCTCAAACATCACTGTAGCCCTAGGGGGGGATTTGTATGTCTAGGTAAAGTAGTAGAGAGGAAAAGGCTAACAAATGCCTACAGGCATCCATCCATCCTTCTATTATTGTGGCAATTTTTTAAATCTTATAACTATGTAATCCCTCAGCAAACTCACATATCCATTTATGTTTCAGTCTCCATTGCCTTTTAATGATTGCTTCTATGCAGATGACTCCCAATTCTGCATTGTTACACCCCTCCCTTTTCAATCTGGGTTAATTTCTATTCTGTCACTAACTGCTTCTAAATATTTTCATGTTATTGATATCCTGCCCAAGCTTAAAATAGATTCAACTTGTCAGAAATAGTATTGTTCAGGTTCTCTCTTCAATGTTAATATCAGACCCCAAAAGTCATTAGGCTAGAGATTCTGCTCTATTTTTTAATGAGAGGATCTCCAAAAATAATCTTTTTGATTTAATTTTTAATTCCAAATTCTCTTCTATATCTCCTTGTTCACCCATTGAAAGAATAAGAGAAACAAAATCTTTTACTTATAATAAAAAATAAGTTATCATATTAGCCATATCAAAAAAGGTTTCCATATGGACTCAGTTTGGAGATGAAGAACATATGTCATAATGAGTTGTATAGAACTGTGTTTGGTTTGACTTTGTTAATCAAAATTATTAAGTTTTTCAAGATTATTTGTCTTTCCAGTATTGTTTTTTGTATAGTTCATAAGATCTCATAGATATATCACTGACCACAAGGAAAGGAGGAGGCCCTTTTCAATAATCTTCAACTCCTTCTCTGAGATTACATCTAATTTATCTTCTTTCTCTCTTGAATGCACATAGATATTTGCATGTTTTCTCCTGATAAGAATATAAGCTATGGGAGTCCAGGGCATGTTTTTGCCTTTCTTTGTCTTCCCAGAATTTAGTACAGTGTCTGGGCACAAGGTAAGTATTTAATAAATGTTTGTGGACTTAACTCTGGAAGTATTCAAAAATAGATAAACAACTTTGAGAAAAAGCTATAGAAGAAATAGAGGAAGTAGAGAAGCAAGGTCAATGAAAGTCATAAGAAACTGAAGACATAAGACTGAGAAGGCTTCCAATTTTCACAGATGGCTTCAATTGCTTTGCTGGGAACTTCCTGATTAGAAGAAATATAGTAATTTTGGCTATAGTAGCTGTTAGGAGGTGATTGGAAAATAATTCTTCTGCTATGTAAAGAGCTATCAGGGCTTTCTAATGCTATATAAGGGCCTGAGAAAGTAAAAAATTCCCAGGTCTGTTTGCATTCCTTTTTACTGCCCTCACTGATTAGAGAGAGGAAAAAAAAGGGGGGAAGGGGCAAAAAACAGGTTTTGTATCAGTGTTTTGTTATGAAAGAAAGACATGAAACAGACAGAACAAAGCAGAATCCCTTGCTATTTATATATCTGATATGTTTAGCAGTTCTCTATAGTAAGGAAACTGCTTGTCTCTGAAATACCATAACATTTTTTTTTCTAGGTGCTCTGTAAAGAGTGGCTATGAACTAATGATTTTACCACAACTTCACTGATTTGAAAATAAATGAGAAGCAGCTACTGCCAGGAGAATGGCAGAAACTGAACAAATACCAAAGAATTTTGTAGTATTATTCCCCCATACTAGTATTGACCCTAAAACTCTGAGAGAGAATAATATTAACTGCATGTGACAATTTTTCCAATGTGAGAAAACTCTCTAGATCTGCCACTGTGAGTGCAGGTTGGATATTAGTTAACCTTGATAGAGAAAAGGAAGCATGCAGTTACCACTGTGACCCTCTTTCTCTGATTCTCTCCCAAATACTGCATAAACACATGCATTTACATATATGGGTATATAGTATATATGTATATTTATGTATATACACATTTATATATAAATTTGTAAGCAACAATGGGCTATGGATTATAGGTTAGAGATATATAATAGGATTTGCATTTGTAGATATGGTTAAATATTTTCATGTATTTTTATTATTAGTATTATTAAAGATAGGACAAATATGATCATTTACATTTATTTTTGCTCACTTCTTTTTAAAGTAAGAAATCTGGGTAGCATTGACATTTAAATGATCATATACAAATAAAATCGGATGGGATTCTAAGTATCTCTCTGGAAACAGTTCTGTTGTTTCTCTGAGTTTCGCTATTACTCAATCATTAAATAGTACAATTGTTTTCTTCTCTATTATTTCTCTAGGTAGATAATTCCAAGATTTCCTTGTTTCTTGTTACTTACCCAAGATAACTAAATATAAAGGTCTTGTTTCCCATCCGCAATAAGTAAACAATGTAGAAAATCAAAATACACTTTGGACCTTATTTAATGCCTCACCATCTTCCAGTTAGAAGTTGAAGATCTATCTCTGAAATACCTCCCAAAGTTAATAACAGTATTATAACTCATGCAATTTATTTTTGTACACAGTTTCTTTCTAAATTTCTCTGGGATGACCCAATAATCCTAATGTGCATCAATAGGAAATAAGCACAGTGACATTATTACATGCATTAGATAATTGAAGGAGGTTTTGGATTATGCTGAGTCCAATCCATTTAAAAACTGAAGATTCCAGTCTAACAGCATATCACCAACAAACAGAATCCCCTTCCTTTGTATGTGTGCATGTGTACTTACACACACATACATATACACATATGCATATGAATAGATGCTCATATATATATATATATATTCATTGCCGAACAGTCTCATTCCTGGGAAATAAGACTATAAAATAGATTTACTAATAAATAATCTGTCAGTCACTAGGAGATTTGCTGTGCTGGAACTTTTATATAAACCCTATAATCAAAAATCCATTTCACAACCAGAACAATCATCAAAATTTGAATCTAATTCAAAATTCTTCAGCTTCAGGTTCTGAGCAACACTCTTGACGACATAATCTTCCTTTCTATGGTGTGACCCAATAGTAATCACATTCTTACATTTGTTGGAGATTGGGAGGAAATATAAATAGACCCAAAGTTGCATGGAAAAAACACAATTTTAATTATTTTCCTTTATGCTTGTCTAACTCAAATTGTGATCTTTTCAAAGATTTTAGTTGCATCAAAGTCTCATGAAATATGCAGTTTTGAAGGACCAGGAATATATAATACATGTTATAAACTGCTGTCAGAGTATATGACCAATCTTCTTGTTACTAAGGAATTCAGTTAACTTGAAGACAGGAATTGGGATATTACTTGATTGGCAAGTAATATATTTTTTCCTCTATATCAAAGAAAGAAACCCTCTTAACTTTTTCACATTTTTATCAAATGCCTGAAAAGAGCCAATGATGAAAAGGGTATGTAGTTAACAGATATAAATATATCATTCTTGAACTTCTCCAATGTCCTTTAAACCCCAGAAACCACAAAATTGCAGGTGGGCTTTGGCTATATGACAGTCTTTTTCTTTCTTTGTTCCTTTCTTAAAGCTTTTTCCCTTTCTTTTTTGTTTTATTTCTTGCTTCCATCCTTAAATTAAAATTGAATGCTGTCTCTTTTGGAAGAGATTTCAGAAACCCCTAGACCATATCCTATCTATAGAAGGACCCTCTCTATAGTATACCCAATGGAAAATTTAGAGCACCTTCACTGAAGAAGAAACTATATAACACCATAGTTTACAGACAGCTTATTTCCTTTTGGATCATAATTGTTAGGAATTGTTTAACCTGATATTTAGGCTAAATTTGTTCCTTCAGTTTAGATCCATTTCTCCAGAATCTGTTCTCTTGGGCCAATCACATCAAATCTATTCTTTTCTTAGGACAACTATCAGGTCTGCTTCTCATCTACTCTCTAATCCTCCTATCTCTTCTCTTTGATAAACATCTTAATTAAAGCATCCACCTTAGGTTGGAACTCTGGGTCCTCATTATTCTAGAAACCTTACTCTGATTACTTTCTAACTTCTGCTTCATCTGGTATTTCTAGTTTTATGCTTGTCCTCAAATACTTTCACAAGCAAAGAAGCTAAAATAAGCATAAAACTCCTATTACTGTCTTTCTATCTTTGGGTCATTTCAAAACAAAATTATTCGATGCTGTTTTTAAACATGCAAAATTATCATGATCAATGCAGTCTATTTACAAGAATAATTGTGAATTGTTAGAAAGTAGCAGTGTATTGAATGACAAAACAAGCATTTAGTGACAAAGCAGGTTCTTTAAATATCACAAAATGCAGAATGGTGGCTGTTTGTTTAAAATGCTGATGATTAAAACGGTTGTGTATTTTAGAAATTGTGATTAAATTCTGTCAAGTAATTTTAAGCTTTTATAGACATAATGCCTCAAAAAGCACTTTAATATCTCTGATTTTCTTTTATTAAAAACAAATTAATTTTGCAATCGAAATATATTAAACTTCCTATGAATTGTATCTGTCAATATCACACTATGATGAAGTTCAAATGCTTCTTATCAGTAAATGCCACACATCTGCTCTTTTGTCACTAAGCAACACAGCAACAACTTTCCTTTTTCTATTATTATGCAAAATGCATTCAGAAAGAGAAATGCATACAGAGAAAATTATTCCTGTGGTGAGATATTTTGACACATAAAATCTTTTCTCATCAAAGATGAAAAGCACCTTGTCACTCATTTCTAATTACAACCTTGTTTCTGTCAATGCCAAGAGATGCCTGCTCCCTGTGGTGATGTCATAGAGAGACATTTACTGCACTAACTGTGTCAGAGTTGGCCTATGTGCAGTGTTTCCTGAACATAAGCACTCAGGATCTGCACTATTTCAGTGTTAGAGATGATTTATAATTACACGTGTTAATCAACTTTAAAAGTCAAGGAAAGGGCATTGTATCTTTCAACATTACTGTGCTCACAATGGAGGCATTCATTCCAAATTTCTCTTTAGAACTGCTCAGATGTTGAAGAGCATTAACAACAAAGCTTTTACACCACAAGAATCAATCTCAAAGCTGTAAACTTATTACAGATGTGTTTTGTAAATGTTAATATTATAACCAACTAGCAGAAAGAAAAGGGAGGGAGGAATAACAAGCTAAGCCAAGATTAGTAATCATATGGAGAGTTTCCTTACAAAATTAGCCATTATAGTGATTTGTCATTAACAGAGTTTCCTGGAAGATCATTAGAAAATATGGATACTCCTAACTGAATGATATACCTAGACATACAACGTGCCAAATGATTTACATTTTTAGATATGTCTGTATCTGGATTTGTTTTGATTTGCCATGGATCTTTGTTAATAAGAGTTAGTTCTTTGTTCTCTCCCTACCGCAAAAGTGTTTTTTTTTTTTTTTTTTTTTTCCCTCTTATTAGAACATAAGCTCTTTGAGTGCAGGGACTGTTTATATTTGCATTTGCAAATGTAGTATAGCACTTGGAACAAAGTAAGCTTTTAATAAGTGATTTATTCTTTCATTTATTCATTCATCACCCTAAGTCAACGGATAACATCAAATTATTTCTTACTTGTGACTATAAACTTCTCCCTCAAATAGAATATAAGTTCCCTGAAGGTAGGTTTTGTGCATTTCTTTTTGTTTTTTAATTTGGCCTTTATATCTTCCAGACCTTAAAATAATAACCTCTTATTAAATAGCTATTGAATGATTTAATTTTAACCTGAGGCCATGTAAATGATCTCGTAGTAGAGAAGGTAGAGTTCCATAACTGGCCTTTTGGACAGAAAGACCTATAAAGAAAAAAACCGCAAATGTGGCTTTTCTCCAGATTTGATGCTGATAAACAATTTTTAAATGAAAACATTTAGAGCATGTGTAATTACAGATGAGAAGATTGCACTCATTTTCATAAATTTATTATTATTTCCATTGTTCCTGACATTTATTTTTCATAGCATCATAGATTTAGTGCAAAAAGGACACCTGAAAGCCATTTATTCCAACCCCTTCATATTATTTATATGTATAAAACTGGGGTGAACTGAATTCCTCAAGGTCATATAGGTGATAAATACTGTGTGATCAGTGTTGAATAAATTAACTAAGTAATAGATTTCAGGGAATGTCTAAGTCCTTCTGCCTATATGTAAAGGAACAAAGGATATAACTCAGATCTATGGCTGTTCTCTACAGGCAATGAAGTACATGCTAAGATCACAAGACTGAAAAAAAAAATTAAATATCTTCTGGTGTTTGGCATGTCTAAATTTGATTCTTGGCTCTGATACTAATCTATTGTGTTATCATAAGCAAGTTATTGAAAATCTTTGTGCTTCAAACATTTATAAAACCAGAGATTAGACTACCTATATAGTATTTCTCATCTTCTCTGCTCACATATTACAGAAAAGATCTGGGGAAAGTCATAGAACTGACTAGGAACAATATAAATTCATTATTCAATAACAACTGGGCCCTCACTGCAACAAGACAATCTTTTTATTTCTTCCCAACTGATTTCCTACTTCTTACAAAAGTTATTCCAAATCTTTTCTTTTTGCTCAAGAATCACATCCTTCATTCCCCTACCGTCTTAGTTAAGGAGTTCCCCATTCCCTTTTTTAATAGTATTTTTCCCCAATTACATATCAAGACAATTTTTAGCAATCATTTTTACAAGATTTTAAGTTCCAAATTTTTCTCCAATCCTTACTTCCCTCCCCTCTTGTAAAAATAGTCTGCAATTTGATATAGATTATGCATGCTATATTATGGAAAAACATATTTCCATATTAGTCACAGTTGTGAAAGAAGAAACAGATCAAAAGAAAAAATATGAAAAAGAATGAACCTAAAAGAGTGCTTTGATCTGCATTAAGTTCATCAATTCTTTATTTGGCTATGGATAGCATTTTCCTTCAAGAGTTCTTTGTACTGGAGCCAAGATGGCGGGGTGAAAAGGTGACTTTCTGCCTTTCCTCCGATCTTCTCTCAAATCAACAATAAAATAAGCCTCCGAACTGATCTTCAAGTCAACGAACTCAGAAATATTTGGGCACAGCTCTCTGGATAACTTCACATCAGGTTAGTCGGACTCGGACAGAGAGATAAATAGACGACAACTGTGCAGGCCGGAAGTGAGGGTGGGACTCAGCTCAGCTCATCTTGGAAGAAATTCCAAACTCCAAACTCCAAATTCCAAACACCGGGAGTTTATCTGAGGCACTCAGGACACTCTGCCCTGATTGGGGGCAGGTGTTCTGGCAGACTTGCCTTCTTTAAGGAGTAATTCGGACTTAGTCCTAGCCCCCAGCTGCCCAGCACCTTAAGTCAACTCGCCAAAGTGCCCCAGGGCAAAGCTTTTTGCAGCTGCCGCTTTTTTCCCCCTGCCTTAAAGAGATATCCACACTGTCTAAAAAAAAAAAAAAAATATGATGAAGAAGCAAAAGAGAGCTCTCACCATAGACAGCTTTTATCAAGGCAAAGAAACGACCTCAGATACAGAGGTTTCTTTAGACAAAAATCCAGAGAACATCAGCCAGGACCATCACTGTTCCCCTTTTCAAAAGGCCTTTCTGGAAGACTGCATAAAGAACCTCAAAAGAGAGCTGGAGGATAAATGGGAAAATAAACTGAAATCAGTGCAAAAAGGATATGATACCCTGCAAAAGAGATATGAAAAAGACACCAATTTATTAAAAAATAAAATTAGTGAACTGGAAAAAGAGTGCAATGAACAAATTGGCCAGTTACAAAAGGAGCTTAAAAAGGTAACTGAAGAAAACAACACTTTAAAAATAAGAATTGAACAAATGCAAGTGAATGACTCACTAAGACTTGAAGAATCAGTCAAACAAAAACAAAAAAATGAAAAATTAGAAGAAAATATGAAATATCTCCTAGGAAAAACAACTGACTTGGAAAATAGATCCAGGAGAGACAATCTATGGATTATTGGACTTCCTGAAAGCCATGATGAAAAAAAGAATCTAAACACTATCTTCCAGGAAATCCTGAAAGAAAACTGCCCTGACATTGTAGAATCAAAGGGCAAAATCACCATTGAAAGAATTCACCGATCACCTCCTGAAAGAGACCCCAAAATTAAGACCCCACGGAATATCGTGGCTAAATTTCAGGACTATAGCACCAAGGAACAGATTCTGCTAACAGCTAGAAAGAAACAATTCAAATACCGAGGTTCAATAATTAGAATCACACAGGATTTGTCAGTTTCCACACTGAAGGATCGAAGGGCATGGAACCAGATATTCCGAAGGGCAAAGGAACTTGGATTACAGCCAAGAATAACCTATCCAGCTAGAATGAGCATTATCCTGCAGGGAAGAACATGGTCATTCAATGACATAGGTGAATTTCACCTATTTCTAATGAAAAGACCGGATCTGAACAAAAAATTGGACATCCAAACACAGAACTCAAGAGATGCATAAAAAGGTAAAAAGGAAAAGTCTCTTGAGAACTTTATTTTTACTAGGGAGATACTCAAAGTTTGGGGGTATAATTAACTAGATATTACTTTGATAATATGAAAAAGAGAACTAGAGGGGAAAATGTTGTCATACTGGGGAAAAGAGGGAAAAAGTGGTAAAATAAGATCTAAAAAAAAAGGAGGTAAAAACAAGGTAAAATCACTTGAACAGGCAAAGAAAACCTAATATAATTGAGAGAAAGAGGGGAGGGAGATGAGCACTGTGTAAATCCTACTCTCATCAGGTTGGGCTCTAAAAGTGTATATCAGACATTTGATTTCACATAGAAACTTGTCTGTTGCTAGAGGGAAGTGGGAGGGAAAGGAGGAAAAGTAAGGGACAAACTAACAGAAGGGAAAATAGAAGACTCAGGGGAAAGGAATAAAAACAGGGGGAGGGGATCTAAAGGGTGAAGTATTGTTTGGGGGAGGGGGTCATCAAAAGCAAAGTACTGAGGAGGGGGGAAGGGAGAAAGGGGAAAGGAAAGGGGAAAACATAACTTGGGTAAATAAGATGGAAGGAAATAAAGAATTAGTTATTCTAACTGGGAATGTGAATGGGATGAACTCTCCCATAAAGCGGAAGCGGCTAGCAGACTGGATTAAAAACCAGAATCCCACAATATGTTGTCTACAAGAAACACATTTAAAACATAGTGACACATACAGAATGAAGGTAAATGGCTGGAGCAGAAAATATTATGCTTCAGGTAAACAAAAAAAAGCAGGGGTAGCAATCCTTATCTCAGATCAAGTAAAAGCCAAGATAGATCTAATCAAAAGAGATAAGGAAGGAAACTATATTTTATTAAAGGGTACCATAGATAATGTAGCAATATCTATACTAAATATATATGCACCAAGTGCAATAGCACACAAATTCCTAGGGGAGAAATTAAGAGAGATGCAAGAAGAAATAGACAGCCAAACAATACTAGTGGGGCATCTCAACCTTGCTCTCTCAGAATTAGATAGATCAAACTACAAAATAAACAAGAAAGAAACTAGGGAGATAAACTAATTGTTAGAAAAGTTAGGTATGATAGATCTATGGAGAAAGTTGAATGGAGACAGTAGAGAGTTTACTTTTTTCTCAGCAGTCCATGGAACATATACAAAAATTGACCATATATTAGGGCATAAAAACCTTAAAATCAAATGCAGAAAGACAGAAATAGTAAATGCATCCTTTTCAGATCATGATGCAATAAAAATCACATGCAATATAAGTCCAGGAGAAAATAAACCAAAAGTTAAATGGAAATTAAATAATCTAATCCTGAAGAATGAATGGGTGAAAGAGCAAATCATAGACACAATCAATAATTTCATCCAGGAGAATGACAATAAGGAGACAACATACCAAAATTTGTGGGATACGGCCAAAGCTGTTATAAGGGGCAATTTTATATCTCTAGATGCTTACTTGCATAAAATAGAGAAAGAAAAGATCAATGAATTGGGCTTATTATTAAAAAAAACTAGAAAAAGAACAAATTAAAAACCCTCAATTAAATACCAAATTGGAAATTCTAAAAGTAAAAGGAGAAATTAATAAAATCGAAAACAAGAAAACTATTGAGTTAATAAATAAAACTAAGAGTTGGTTCTATGAAAAAACCAACAAAATAGATAAGCCTTTAGTTAATTTGATAAGAAAAAGGAGAGAGGAAAATCAAATTGTTAGTCTCAAGAATGATAAGGGAGAACTTTCCTCCAATGAAGAGGAAATCAGAGTAATAATTAGGAGTTACTTTGCCCAACTTTATGCCAGTAGGTTTGATAATCTAAATGAAATGGAGGAATATCTACAAAAATATTGATTGCCCAGGTTAACAGAAGAGGATATAAATTATTTAAATAGCCCCATATCAGAAAAAGAAATAGAACAAGCCATTAACCAACTCCCTAAGAAAAAATCTCCAGGGCCAGATGGATTTACATGTGATTCTACCAAACATTCAAAGAACAATTGATTCCAATACTACACAAACTATTTGAGAAAATAGGGACAGAAGGTATACTGCCAGAATCCTTCTGTGAGACCGATATGGTGCTGATAGCTAAACCAGGTAGGGTAAAAACAGAGAAAGAAAACTATAGACCAATTTCCCTAATGAATATTGATGCAAAAATTTTAAATAAGATATTAGCAATGAGATTAGAGAAAGTCATCCCCAGGATAGTACACTATGACCAAGTAGGATTTATACCAGGGATGCAGGGCTGGGTCAATATTAGGAAAACTATCAGCATAATTAATTATATTAATAACCAAATTAACAAAAACCATATGATTATCTCAATAGATGCAGAAAAAGCCTTTGACAAAATCCAACACCCTTTCCTATTAAAAACACTAGAGAGTATAGGAATAAATGGGCTTTTCCTTAAAATGATCAGCAGCATCTATTTAAAACCATCAGCAAGCATCATATGTAATGGAGACAAACTAAAACCATTCCCCATAAGATCAGGAGTGAAACAAGGCTGCCCACTGTCACCATTACTATTTAATATTGTATTAGAAATGTTAGCTTTAGCAATAA